>PPHD01001389.1:14570-43708 GCA_002909625.1 Bambusicola thoracicus
CTTTGATGAATCTTAAGTGCTTCTAAATCTCCCGATAGACTTCTCCCCATCTCCTATGGAGGAAATAACCGAGGAGTGTTAATGGGACTTTTATGTTGCGTAGATAATCTCAAGAAAACCAAACTTTGTCTGGAAAGCTGTGAAAATAAAATTCCCACAGCAGCATATGTTCGGTGCTCGAACACACACAGGCTGTTTCAAGTTCTGTTTTTTAGCTAGAAATTGAATTAAATCATTTTGAAGTGATTTGGCTTAAAAATGCCAATACTGTAACGTAGGGATGTCCAACCATTTGGCTTGCCTGAACAGCCTCGAATGAGGAGGAATCGTTTTGGGCCTCACATAAAATGTATCCTATAGATAATGTACAAAAGTAACAAAACTTCTGTTGTTTTTATCTATTTCATTAAAACATAAAAAGAAAGTGGGTTGGAAGTGTGTGCAGTCTAATGCTTTGCTGGCGGACACAGATCTGTGAGTATCAGCTTTCACCACCAGATTAGCTTTTCTAGACTATACGAACCAGTTAAATCCACACTGTAGCTCCATTTACAATATTTGCATTATTGAAACACTGGGACTCTTTACTGTGCCCCATTCATTTCTTCAGTAGCTGGTGAATGGGTTCTGCACGGCGGGGTCCCTCTTGAGGACCGACACTGTTTAGATAAATAAAAATACACTACAAGAAATAGAACTGAAGTTAATGAATGAGTGGTCTGGCACCTTCCTTTCATTCAAACTGAGCATTGGCATTTCCTAAAAATACAGGACCCTGGTGAATTATTTTGGGCTTTCGGAGGCCTTGGCACAGTCTTGTATTGTGGTGGTGATGATGTCATGGCCTGCAGGACCTTTCCCAGGTAGAGTGTTTCTCACAGTGAAGCAGTGCCACCCAATGGCACTGAAGCACAGAGACAGTGCCGATGTGCTCCGGAGTAGGCATGCAGACACCTGCGGGCTCAGATTTATTGCACCGTGCTGGGAATGAGATACTGACAGCTACTCCCATGCACAGCACGCAAAGACTGAGCAGGGCCAACACTAAAGGGTGATAGGGAATGGTCTCTGGTTTGGAGTGGCTGAAACGATTTGCAGTGGTGGGGCTGTGAGGAACGCTGGTGGCTTGTTCTCCGTGCCTCTGTGGGCTGCTCTCTCATAGCCTGTGGGTTAGGGTTGGAGGGTGCTCTCATGGGAGGTGGGATACGCACAGTGGTTACATCCCTCCCAGTGGGATAGGATGGGCTGAGGCACTGGTATAAAAGGGTTTTCTTCTCCAGGGGCTCCCGAGAGAGCCGTGTCCCACTACAGACAGGCCATCCACCTGAGCCCCATGCACCACGTCGCCATGGTCAACCTGGGCAGGCTTCACCGCTCCCTGGGTCAGAACAAAGAGGCTGAGGCATGGTACAAGCGGTAAGGAACTGAAGTGGGAGAGAAAGTTTCTCTTGTCCCTCCATATGGCTCATTTCTGCTGAAATGCCTGTGGTACTCGAAACTGTCAGTGCATGCTTGGATTCTCCATCCATTCGAAATCAGATTTGTTTGGCTATTTTTTGTGAGTGCTTGGCCAGACAGCACTGACTGAGGCCTCCAGGCTGAGTACACTGCTGCTTTTGGGTGAGGGATGCTCTAATAACAACATCAGAGGTGTTTTCAGTGGCTTGAGTAGGTTTTCAGTGCTATTCCCACTGTGCTGAGAGTTGCTGTGTGAGTGATGTGCCAGTAACAGCTATAACTCCTGCATAGCCCCACCTCCTTTTGGCATCTCAACCTGTGCTCACACTCCCTGTCCCTGCCAGCTATCCCAGCCCCTGCTGTATGCTCACATGCACTTTGGATTTGGCCTCTCCCTCTTGGTGGCTGGAGAGATTGCTGCTGTGGGCACACTTATCCCTCCCCATGACCTTAAAGTCATGCTTCTTCTGGTGGAATGAGAATGCCTTCCAGAATGTAGAGCTTTACTGCTCCATCTCAGTGCAAGCCACAGCTCACTCTTCTGCTTTGATTCCCACATCACCTGGAAACAACTCTTCTTCCCAAATTCCAGGGCGCTGAAGGTATCCCGCAAGGCTGAAATCCTGTCCCCGCTGGGGGCTCTGTACTACAACACGGGGCGATACGAAGAAGCTTTGCAAGTTTACAGAGAAGCAGCATCGCTGCAGCCTTCAAACAAAGAGACCCGACTGGCTCTGGTGAGTGTGGGGTGAGCATGGCCAAGCTAAGTGTGGCACACATTAGTGTGGCCAGAGCCTAGCACCAACACTATATATTAGAGAGCTGAGCTTTTAAAATCATCACTCTTTATAATATGGCTTCACAGGCCCAGGTGTTAGCAATGATGGGGCGGACAAAGGAGGCAGAAAAGATGACAAACCATGTACTTGATGAAGATGTGAAGTGTCTGGAGTGCTACCGCCTTCTGTCAGCCATCTACAGCAAGCAGGAGCACTATGCTAAGGTACCGTGGTTGCAAGATACCCTTGTCTAGAGGGCTCACATGTAGAATTCCATCTCTCCAGAGATGTCATGTCTCATAGCACACACTCAGGAAATTCATTTTTTTTTTTCACCATGCAGCATGATTTTTGAAGTTTATGAGCACTTAATGCTTGTGCTGCACTCAGCCCCACTGCCCGTCAGCCACAGGCGTCTAAAACACCCATTTCCACATGCAGTAACTGTGAGGCAAACAAGGGAAGGAGTTGCTCTTGGGAAGGACTTGTTGCTCTTCTGACTCCTGTACTCAGAGGTCTTAGTAGTGGTGAGATCATGAGAAAGGGAAGGGCACAGAGTACAGTGATTCAGTGTCATCTTGCTTTTTCACAGGCACTTGAAGCTATAGATAAAGCTCTTCAGCTAAAACCAAAGGATCCAAAAATCATATCAGAGCTCTTCTTCACTAAAGGAAACCAGCTGAGAGAACAGAATCTCCTTGATGAGGCTTTTGAGGTATGACTATTCTAAGCCCCCTGTATAGTTGTATAGGTTAAAATACGGAGTCAACTCTTTGTGTCTAATACTCCATGATGCACGTACCTTGGCTCTTGGCTTTGGTTGTTTATCAGTTCATCAGTAGTACAGCTAAAGATATGGAGCAGCCAACTTCACTAGTTAGTTACAACTTTCCTCCTCAACAGAGGGCTGCTTTCTACCCTTCACATTTATCTTTTTTATTCCAGTGTGAAAATACAGCTCCTTGCCCTGAGAGGTTAATTATGGAGTCATGGTGGGAGTGTGGTGGAGCTCAGGCACTGACCAGACCCTTGGTCCATCCTGCCCCACCCCCTCTCACTAGCAGTGGCAACTCCAGGTAGCTCAGCTGAAAGCTCAGGGGCCTGTGAGAGCTCACAGTGTCGTTATATCTCACCTCATTAACTAATAGCTGATAGACTGGCTTATCCTGTGGAACAGAAGGCTTGACAGCTCAGAAATTATGTTAATGCTGAATAACAGCACAGAAAATTATGTTACTGGGACAGATTGGACTATTCTCAGTATCCCTAGAGACATGTAATCCTACTTTGAATCCTTCTGTTATGAAACGCTAAAACAGTGCTGTTTAACATTGTCCACAAAGTCCTTTTTGCTTGTCCAGAGTACAGTGGCAGAAGCCATGGGGAGGGATAGAGCTGCTGTCAGGTCCTTGTGGAACTGGTGTGCAGGTGGCTTTACCATAGTCTGCAGCCAGCTCCAAATTAAAGCCTTGCAGGGGGAGTGCACGCTTCGTTTTTTTGTGTGTTGTTCCAGTGCTGGTTTTGTTTGAAGACCCAGACACCTAACCTAAAAATGTTTCACATTTATGCAGAACTATAAACGGGCTGTGGAGCTCAACTCTGACCAAGCTCAGGCATGGATGAATATGGGAGGCATTGAGCACATCAAGGTATGTTAATTTTGCTATTCCTTAAGCTGTCAGCTGCAGGGACTACTCAGGACAGAAAGCTAAACTTGCTTTAGATTACCAAGAGCTGCACATCTATACACCAGTATGGACCAGTAAGCACCCTCAACATATTTTATCCAAAAAACAGGAAAGTCCATACAACCCCAGCTAGATTTTCCCAACCAGGTTGATAAGAAATATTTAATGTAAATCCCGTATTTTGAAGAGGACAGGCTGCAAGGATCAACCTGCCTATCTCTAAAGTTTCTGTGCCCAAATTATTGACCTACCTTAGAAAAATTTCACAGTGAGCCAACTTGCAAAATTCCTTTCTACCTAATGAATTTAATAAAGATGTCTACTGCAGAATACTGACATGAAATTATGGAAATAGACAGCCAGCTTTCTTATCTTTGTGAATACTTTAGCATAGCATTATGATTTGGGTCTTAAGGATTCAAATTGTGCGACATCCTCAAGGCATTCTGTCTCCAAGTAAAGTTAACTCTTCTGGTGCAATATAATGGAAAAATGTAAATCCACGTTTTGCCACGTGTGTTAGTTTGAATTTAGGCTAACAGCACTCAGTGATCCATTTCACAATGAAATATTCTACCTACATAATAGTATCAAGTTTTATAAACAGTTCTCCCTTTGTATTACGGTCTTCACTTTTCCCAAGCAATGAACTTCTTATGTCAGGGAATATAAATGCAATCTATCGCTCATTTTCTTTGTAGGGAAACTACATCACTGCCCGTGGCTACTATGAGAAAGCTTTGCAGCTGGTACCAAACAGCAAGTTGCTGAAGGAGAATCTGGCCAAGCTCGATCGCTTGGAGAAACGGTTTCAGGAAGTCCAGGAGAAAGATCAGACATAGCATTCACTCTCACCAGTGGAAAGAAACTCATACCCCTCGGAGAAGAATGTGGTGGAAGCCTATTGCTCTAAGTGACACTGAAGGAATTTTGGCAGGACTCAGCGTTATGGAAGGCAATTTTTGAATGCATGCTTACATTTGATCAAATAACAGGAGGCGCTCAGCTCCTGTGGGACGTGCTGGAGAACAAATTAAAACCTTCCTTTAATCAAGATTTATGTTTAGGCTGAACCCATTTTAATCACACCGTGAGTGGTGAGACATATAACTCCAATATCATGGTTATCACTGGGGAAGCCATGGGGACAGAGCACTCATTCATTGACGCAGGGGTGAAGTAGCACTTCCTGTTACTCAGCACAGGCTTACCTTGTCCACAGAGGGGGTACCACTGATGGGCTTTGTTCCAAGTACCGCCAGATCCATCTGAGCCAGGAAGGATGGTCCTATAGGTCACATAAAAAGGTTTCAAGGGGTTGATGGTGAGGAAGTCGTGGCCACTCATACAGCTCTAAATGTGACTTGAAGATGATGCTCAAGAGAGGGAAAGCAGTATCTGAATACCACCCTAGAAGGATAATTGAACAAGTGGGACAAATGACCCTTAGAGGAAAAACCTCAGCTGAATGTTTTATGCATACGATAGTCATTTTGTAATAATTCAGGTACATGATATCAGTATTGTCAAATACCATATAGCTTTACCCTTTGCTCTCTCCCTGCAGGCCAAATAATTACTACTCTGCAAAAATGGAAGTATTCAAAGGCATTGAGAAACTCTAGGATTACTTGTCTTCCTGTCCAGTCCCCAGTAAAAAAAAAAAAAAAATTAACAAAACAAAACCAATAAAACTGATTGGTGTAGGAGGTAAAGTAAAGCCACAGAACTATTAGGGAAGATTTGGCAGGCTGGAAAGGTACTAAGGAGGCTTTTTATGGGTGTGCAGGGACAAAGCCCATTCATCATGGTGATAACACTGACAGAACACTTTGTCAAAGTGTTCTCACCCCCTCCCCTCAGAGATGCAGAAAATAAGCTATAGCTAATCAGTCATAAATCTCTATTTTTAAATACTGAAATGGGAAAATAAAGTTCTCTTCAGAATTGGGGCTTTTATTTTTGAGCTTTATTTATTTAACTTATAGCCAAATGATTAATATATTTTCTCTGTTTTATATGAATTGGGCAGTGTCATTCACAGCTGGCCATGTGTCTGGGCTTTGTCACTTGTATTGTCTGAAGTCAGAAAAATGCAGCATCACTGAAGTGTGCTTGAATAATTGCCCCTGATGATAATTCTAAAGTAAATGGCTGTGGAGCATGTTGGGCCAAACTTCATCACAGTAACAGCACCGCTGCTTGTTCTGTTTGTACCAGTTTAGAGGAAGCATGAATGGTTGGTGGTGGTGTGCTTGGTGGTCCTGCCTTTGGGTTTAGGCATTAGGGTAGGCCACCAATTTGTTCTTCCTGCTGCAGAAAACTGCCCTAAAACATGTATTGAAGCTTGGTTGTGCTCAGTCCCTGCAGAGGAGCAGCCCGGGGTTTGGCATTGATGCATGTCCTGTCAGGAAGAGCCTGTGTGGCACTGACTCGTATATTGCCCACGTTTAGTTAGTGGTGGCCATGACAGTCCTATGCTGGCTTCAATGGCTTCATTTACAAAACTTGGTGTCTTGCTGCTGCTGTTGGTCAAAGTATTGATGAAAAGCAGCTGCATTTGATGCTAAGAGGGAATCCAGAGCAGCATAGGCATCTGTTCTGCTATAGTCTGGGGACCATCTAGAGCCTGTAGGGCCGGAGTTGTGAGGTGCCAGGCCCTGCATCCCAGTGAGGCCAAGACCAAGGAGATAGCCGGTGCTTGCAGTTGGGCAGAGGCCAGCTTCTCAGGCTGGGGGGAGGAAGAGGCCATTGGTGGGAGAAGATGCTGACCTATTTCTGGGCATTCTTCCTTCAAACCAGCTTTGTTAATCCCAAGGGAGAAGCTGGGACCAAGAGCAAGCCTCTACCTGGTGGATTTTCCCTCCTCTTTCCAGCCTCCTTGCCTTTTGGGGGTGAGGGTGGGTTTGAGGGTGTGGGGATGGATCAGCAGCAGGTCTTTATAGCCATAGATTTAGTGACCTGACATTTCTGCCAGTTCCCAGTGCCAGTGCTGCACTTGCTGCCTTGCATGGAGTAGCTTTGTGCAGCCCAGGCACTGCCAGGGGACCTACTAACAGAATCCTGTGGGATGCTGGGTGGGGAAAACCAGCACACAGATGGCCTCTGAGAGCTATTGGTCTCCACCACACATAGCAAAGCTGTAGAGAGTTCATAACCGAGATATTCAGAGGTACCTGGACCATACTGAGCAGCGGGGAAACATAGTCAGGGCCTAGCCAAGAACCACAGGCTCTTCTCATCACAGTCAGGTAAAGTGCCCTGCCTATCTCCAGACACGTTCGCCAGAGGGCTGGCTGACTGCTGTGCTGCTGGGGAACAGCAAGGTTGGGGCCAGCAGGGATGTGTCTGGTGCAGACCCTGACACGGTGCTGTGCAGAGACCCTGCTAGGAGGCATATGCAGAGAGTGCTCCGACAGCCAGTGAAGCAGGGAATGGGCCAGGGGAGATGTATATCATCTATAAAGTTTGCCTCATAAAGACATATTAAATAAATACTATATATTCTACAAGGTGCACAATAGTGTTGTTTTAAATTGTGGCCAATTAAACATATTTTTTTCAAATAAAAAAGAAGTTGTATTTTTTATAACAGTGCTTTGTGAGGGGAATGATTTGGTTTTGTGTTTATAACCTTAGCGTAAGACTTCATTTGTCTTTCTTGAGAGATGTGGTACAGATGTCTTGTTCTTCTCCTAGAATCCGATCAAAGCCATCTTGGCCTCCTAAAGCTGGTACGCATGTGTCAGTACGATAAAGCCTTGGATGCCCCCTCCCAGATCCTGGAAAAGGATTACCATTTTGGTAATGCTGTCTTCCTTGCAGAATAACTTAAAAAGATCAGACTCTCCTTCCAGTGAGGGAGGCAGGTTGGCTGGAAGGCGTGTCGCATGTTCATCCAGTATCCTGAAAGAGGCTATAACATATTCATGTAGAATAATCTCAGCTGAACCGGTTATGATGAAAGACTGTGTTTATGGTAGTTACTGAGAGAAGGGTGGTTAATGACCCCCAGATTCCCAAAGCAGCACTTTATACCCCATCTATGCAGGATGATGGTCTGCAAGTTGGCAGAGTATCTGGAGAGCGATTCAGGCCATGAGCTACCAAAGCAGTTAAACGCTCGCGAAGTTTTGAGCTGACTCCCTGTCTCATTGGCTCCCATGCTAAAATGCTGTGTTTATTCAGGACATTAATCTTGTAAAAGATTTATTGCAGGTAAAGAAGAGCAATGGAATATAATACAAAATGGGTTACCTCCACCAAAAGAGAATATGATTGTGAAAGATAAATAGAGCGACTTACTTTGTGATAAACTGGGTATTACCCATATTAATCATAGGAAATGTCCTCTTCTTCTAGCTCTGCATGGCTCATAAAATAATGAATTATAAATACATTGTTTTCTGCCAACTGCGGTGCTCAGCGTGGTTAGCAGAGATTACAAATTAATAAATGGCTGAAGCTCGACGTAGTGGAGGGGAGTTTGTTCCTTGTGTAAGTTGCGTTGGCTAAACCTCAATGCTCACCATTAAAGTGGAGAATTAACTCAAGGCTGGTGAGATGGCTCCTGTCTAATGCTCACCGTGCATTTTAATCCTAAATGAAAAACATAATTGTGTTGCTTTTTCCTTTCCCCATGAATAACATTTTCAGCTGATGGATTTTGTTTTACTTTATTGCTTATTTAAGGTCCAACATTCTTTGCTTCCATCCCTTTTCCATCCCTTGGGACAAATGATGCAATGGAGGGGATATTTTATCTCTTTCAGAGATTGCTTGGATTTGACCTTCCTAAAAACATGCAGGCAACTTATTTTGGTCCAACAGTAAGTGAACGCAGCAGTGAGAATAGCCTTTATCCCAGAAGTCTCAACGAGGATGGAGGGCGTGTGCGTGCAAGCAGGCACGTGGGTGTAAAGGAGTCAAAGTTGAATGATTCAAAATAAAGAGCCCAACCTGTAGGGGAAACTGGACACCCCTTAAGCTGTCTAAACAGGCATCTCAAGCTTCTCAGCAGTTATGAAACCAAGCCAAAGATGGTGTATGGTATTTGGTGAAGGAAGATAACGGTCATTGTAATTCTAATGATTAGGCCTTCTGGAATGTAATTGTATGATTTTTTTGCCCTGTTTTCCCTCCAGACTGGTGGAGCAGTTGGCGTGTGCATAAGTCTCCAAAAAGTATATGTGCATTGAATTGACCAAGTGCTGGATTGCTGTTATTCATCTATGAGATTACGTGCAATCTTTGGAAAAATCGAGCCCTTGGAGGCTTTCTCTCCCCAACCTTCACCCTCCTGCAGCAATTTCAATACGCACCATTTTGCTTTCACGTACATTTTAAACCCAGCAGCAAAAAAAAAAAAAAAAAAAAAAAAAAAAAAAGGAAAAAAAATAGAGCTTGGCATTCACTGGTGTTCCATTGTGGCAGAGTTGCTTCGGATAATCTTGCTAACTTTGTGCAGAAGTTCATTGCCATGTTCCTACTGACTTGCTGAAGTTTTTCTTCTGGCAGATACCCGCGGTGATGTCCTATGTAAAACTGACAGCTTCCACAACCGTACTGCTGCAGAAATCTCTGCCCAAAGTGGACGTCACACCCGCTGCGTGCTCCTCTGCGTGGGAGCTGTTTGCGTTGGCTGTTGTTCGTACGGTTCCTATTTCTGCATCTTATTTTTTAACATCAGTTATGCGTACCTTTTCGAAAGAAAACAAGAGAGCAGCCCATGGATTAGAAGTCTTACAAATAAATTCACTCTCGGCAGCTGGATGTATGTCAGCGGTACAGGAATTTGCAAGTCTTTGCTTCTCTCGCTGTGGACGTACAGCTAGATTTCACGTACAGGAGTTGTGCTCGAATTTCTTTGCGAAAGAAAATGTATGTAAATGTCTATTTTATATAAAAAGTAAGAAAAGCGACTGGTGTGCCGCCTGGCTTTGTTCTGTTGGCTGCGGGGTCAGTCTGTTCCTTAGGAGCAGCCACAGCTGAGTTCTCCTGGAGGTGGAAAGGTGTCTGTTTCTTACTCCAGTTGCTTTCTGTGTTACTGCCAAAGGAGTCAAACCGGTCGCTCACAGAGGAGCGGCTTTGCAGCACATATGTGTGCATCTGGCCATATAAAAATATTTCAGCAGGCATCTTTTGGAACTCGAACATGGGAAGAGTCGAGGGCTGGCGCTTATGCGTTGTCTTAGCGGTTTGGACACGTTACGCTGACATAAGCTCTTCATGTCAGGCTTTACACGTCTGTCAGAAATGTATCAAGCAAAGTGAAGCTTGCAGGGTGTCAAGAGAAGAAATAGAAAGGAAGAAGAAACCCACTTTGTTCTCATTCCCTTCTCCCTGGAGGATGCCCCCAGGTACTCCCCTGTATTCCCCTGAGGCCCGAGTTCACTCAGGGGAGCTTGCTACCCAGCACTCCTTGCCCAGGTCCGCTCTTGCAGTGATGAAGTACTTATGGTACCTACTTAACAGCCTCTGTGTAAGCCCTGTGCATTGCTTCAGAGGAGCTGCTGGATGCTTCAGACAGCTTGCTTGGTGCCTCTGGGGAGTGAGTTGCAAACACACCACCATGCCTTACAAACATATCTGTCAGCCCACATCTCCTCCTACCCCCACTCTGCTCTCCTGCCCCCTGCAGGAGTGCTCCTCCTGGCTGGTTGGAAGGCAGGGAGCCCATGAGGCAAGGAACATCATCCCATGAGGCAAGGAAGCTGCATCATCTTTTCCTGCACCAACAAGACTGTTTTGCTTCAACAGGCAAAGATTGAGGTGACTCCAGGGCTGGTGGTGGTGTGGGAGCTATTATATCCTGCTTGTGTCCCTGATGGCACAGCCCTAGCAGGAGAGACCAGGGAGCCAGTGGCCTCCTGCAAGATGTGGCTAAGAGAGCTTCTAGACCCACCTGATTTGCAGCCCTGCAGCCTCACCTGCCAAAGCTGTTTGGCACCTCACCTGTTACAAGGGCTTATTAACTAGGAGGAAGAGGAAGATTGTTCTGGTGTGTGGTAGAGTGCAGCCTGGGCTTAAGGTTCCAGCATCAGGTGCTCCCTTGGGTCACGGTGGCAACTGGGCTCCTGCTGCTGGTGTCTTTTCTTGCTTGGTGTGGTGAGTCCTATGCTGAGGCACAGGGGTTGCAGGGGAGTATACCCCAGCGTGGAGCTATAGCAGTGAGCACCACTACTATTAATGCTCCTATGCCAAAAACAAGTGACTGTACCCAGTCAGCTTTGATAAACCACTCTGGAGCTTGGTATGCTCACCCCAGTCAGCAGTTTGAGCTCTACCTCTGCTGGCACTGAAAGTCTTTGGTACCTTCTCCATCCAGGTGCTGCTCACCATGGCCCTCCCTTTGCTTGCTGCAGCAAATGGGCCTTTCCCCACTCAGGCTGCTCAGCTGCACTGTGCTCTCTTGGCTCTGAAAGAAAGAGAAATAGCTTGGGCCTGCTGGGCCTGTTAACTGGTGATTCTGGGGCAGTTCACTAAGAGAAAAATCTAGGAGAGCAGTATTCTTGAATCCTTATCCTTCTTCATGCAGTGGCTAGCATATCTGTAGCTCCCCATTTGTTCTACATCTATATAAATAATTACTTCCTAGAGGTGCTTTTAAGAGGGGAACACAAGCACAGGACGGGTTGAAAAGGGAGGTCATGCTGGGCAGAAGAGTGGTAGATCTTCAAGCAACTTTACCCTAGCGGTGAAGCCAGTGTCAAAAAGACCTGCCCAGCTGGGGCAAGAAAAGGGATACCAGCTAACTGTCATTCATTCCATCCTGGTTCACTGTGATGTTGGTTCTTTCGCTCTTGCTAATGCAGTTTCTCTTCCCCGCCCAAGGGAAGGATGTTTTCTCCATTATTTACCTCCCTGATAAACTCTATTTTCTACTCCAGCAGTAGGCTTGCTGCTATAGCAATAATCAACATGCTCTCTTGCCAGGAGAGCCAGTCAGCAGCAGGGGCTGGGGAGAGCTCGGTCCAGGTCAGTGGCTTAGAAAATTGTGTCTAGTGTTGTGACAGCTTTCTGTGGTAGTCAAATGCTTTGAGGCCAATGGTGGAGGCCTGGGAGTGACACAGCAAGGTGATAAAATGCTGTATGGGAAGGGAGGGGGAGAGAGGCTCTGCAGCCATGATGCTGTGGAGGGATCCCCACAGCCTTGTGATGGAGGGTTGGTAGTTGCAGCTGAGGCCTTGGGGCGCTGGCCGTGCGGTAGGAGGAGAGATGTGGGCTCCTCAACACACTGGCACTCAGGCTGAGCAGTGCGAGTGCCTGCGGGGCTCTCTTGTGCCACTGTCCTGATGGAAAGGGTAAGTGTGAGCATTCAAGGCTGTGCAGAGGATGTGGCCCAAAGCCAAAGGAGAGTGGATGGGTGATGCTGTGGTAGTTGGTGGCATTTTGGATCCAGGCTTTCTCTCCTGGTGACTCCAGTGAGTTATTTCAGGCTCTTACCTGGGCAAACAGGAGTGCCTCCCAGTTACATTGTTTGAAGGGAGGGAAAATGAATCATAGAATTGCTCAGGTTGGAAAAGACCTTAAAGATCATCCAGTCCAACCACAACCTGACCATACTACCCTAACAACCCTCCGCTAAATCATGTCCCTGCGCACCACATCCAAACAGATTTTAAACACACACAGGGATGGTGACTCAACCACCTCCCTGGGGAGCCTATTCCAGTGCTTAACAACCCTTTCTGTAAAGAAGTGTTTCCTGATATCCAACCTGAACTTACCCTGGCACAACTTGAGGCCATTTCCCCTCGTCCTGTCACCAGTGAGAAGAGACCTACCCCGCTCTCGCTGTAAGCACCTTTCAGATATTGGAGGAGAGCAATGAGGTCTCTCCTCATCCTCCTCTTCCCCAGACTAAACAGCCCCAGTTCCTTCAGTTGCTATGAATTTTTGTCCTGGTCTCCCATCTTGGGATGGTGCTGGTGACCCCTCCCATTGGCTTCGTGCCATGAGAAACACAGGTGCCAAAGTGATTAACAGAGTGATTCTGGGTGGTGTACACACAGCTCAGCTGAAGGGAGTGGAGGAAGAGGTGCTATTCCTTTCTCCTCCAACGCTCCTGGTGTGAGTGCTTACAGTTGGCTCCTTGCTTGGTGGCCCTCCAGGTGCAATCTGTGTTCCCACGTTGTGCAGCTAGCTGTTTTGAACACCCCACCTCTGTGCTGGTCAGTGCGCGTTACACCCTGCTGGGTGAGGATGGCTGGGCTTTTCCCTTTACGCTTCTTTCCAGGAAATGGGCTCACCATGCATCTATCTCCCGCTGCACAGTTCAGCGAAGCATCTAAAGCTTAATCAGCTCCAGCCATCCCTGGCTGGCCTCACTCTCAGTCAAACTTCCCCCGTGCTCATTGCTCACATTTTTAAGGCACAGTTGATGCCAAAAGCGATGTGAGAAAGCTTTGTCTCCTTGCAGAGCATTTCGGACCAAGCCAAGACTGAGTGCTAGGTCAGCTTGATTCAGAGATGAGCTCTTTCAGGATGACTTTAGCTGCTCTGGCTAAGCGCCGCAGGGCGCTGCTTAGATATGGAAGCTTTGAAATAATGTGCTTTGAATAAAGTCAGGCTGCACCGTTATAATCTGTTGCACTTGTTACTAAATTTTCCTGAGTTCCACTTGCATTCAGTTAAGGGTAACTGGGCTACTGGATGAATTTCATCTTATGACTGTGCATGCACACACGTTGTGAAACTACCTCACAGGGGACCTCACTTTTCTGTACATCAGCTTCTCATCGAGAAATGTGATTTCTGTGCATTTTCATTTACCTGCATATCACTGGAAGCTCAGGCTGGAGTCAGGAAACCTGTGATAGCTGGGAGCTGTTCTGTTAATTCCCTTATCTGCCGTCTGGGAATGTCTGAGGTGATGCCGTTGAGTATGTGAGATCTGTCTCATTGCAGCACTCTTCTTTCTGTCCTCTAAGTGATCATCAGAAATGGACTTTGTCCCATTGACCTGAAGAGACGAGAAGATGTTCTGCAGGTGGGATTCTACTTTTGGATTGTTGGAGGGGAGAGGCAGTGCCTGGGGGCAGCCCCAGCAGCTCTGTGGGCACTGCACTGCCTCCATCCTGGGGGAGCGGTATTTCTGTTTTGCACATTACCACATCAGTCTCCGGCAAAGAGTTTTTTACCACCTCCTTCTACCCAAAAGCCAGTCCCTTACACGTGCAGCAGCTTGGAAGCGTGTGCAGATGGTAGCATGAAGGGCAGGAAGGCCTTTTAGGAGGGAGGAGAGGGCAGGGTGCTGGGGTCACATGTGTTCCTCTGAATGCCTGGCTGGTGTTGAGCTCCAGGAATGCTCTTGCAGCAGTAAGAAAGAGGAGTGGGACCTGTGTGAAGTCCTCTCTGTTTTGGGGTCCCCTAGGGTTTCACTCCCTTCATATGCCTACTGGAGCTGAAGGTGGAGGCTGCAGGTCAGCCATACGTGGCTTTTCTAGGCTGGGCAAATCTTTGATACCTCATTTTGGGAGGAAATGGGAGTTACCTCATCTCAAAATGTATTCAACTCTTCCTTTGGAGGGCCTGCATTTCTGAGCAGAAGGAGCAGCAGTGAAGCTTCCCGGTCAAAACAGTCCTGGCATCTGTCCTATTACCCACTTTGGTTTCTGTACTTTTAATGCAAGACTGGCTTTGCTAAAGACCTCTTAATGGGGCAATGATATAAGTGACGCCTTTGCCAGCCCTTTTACAATTTATTATGTTGCAATTGGAGGCCGGTCCGCTTCATATCTGCTGCTTCTTCAACTTGAGCATCACCTCTGAGGACTGATACTGAAGAACGACAACAATAACAACTGTAGCATGCAAGATGAACCTTGATGGCAAAGCACATCATTGTTTCTATCGCCAGTGCTTCTGCTCTCAGCTGTTGTGCTGCCCAAGCTGTTTCTGTGCTCCCCAGAGGAAAGGTTTCCCTAAATGAAGAAAATCATTAATTTACTGAAAAAAGTTTAAGCAAAGACTTATGGTGAACCCCCCCCTGCAGCTTTCCGAGGCACTTGTTGGAAGCCCCAGAGATCGAGTTTCTAGGTGTTGGGTAATGCAGATCTGATAGCATAGCTGCCTAATTGCTAAAAGACATACTGAATGGTATCTTGACTCTGCTGGAGCTGATTGCTCTCAATTGAACTGCGATGTCATATTGCTTATCAAATATGCAGGAAAAAGCATAAAAGGCATACTGTTGTTTAGCATTACGTGGATCTATATAGCGTAGCTGCCCAAAAAACATCCTAAAGCTGTTAAATGTCTGCCTCCTAAATGCATCTCCTAAACGCACTGACAACAAACAAGGGAGGAGGATTTATGGGGATAGAATGACTCTGATGCTCAGTTCCCATTGCGTCTGAAGTTTTGCATGTGGCCGTGTCTTGAGGGACATGGTTAGTGGGCATGGTAGTGATGGGTTGACTGTTGGACTAAATGGTCTTAGCGGTCTTTTCCAAATTTAGTGAGTCTTAGTGATGGTAAGATCCTGGACTGCAGGTAACAAAGGCTGAGCTGGGTGTTTCAGGGCTGAAACCAGCATTGAGATTGGGTGAGGCCCAAGGCAGTAGCTACTGTGCTTCTCCCCATCCAGGCTGGCTGTAGAGGAATCTGTTGGGACATCTTCTGGCAGCTCTATGTGGCCATGTATAAGCAGTGGCTCGATGGGCAGCAGATGAAATGAGCCTGCTCATCAGTTTAAATGTGAATTGCAGCTTTTCCACTGAGATCAGTGGCTTCTCTGCATGGCTGCTGAAGTGAAGTCAGCCCAGCTGGGAGTCCTGTGACTGAGGGCCAGAACCAATTCCCAGCGCAGGAGCATGTTTCAGGGTCACAGCACATGTGCCTTCACAGGAACTGACAGGAAATATTTTGCATTGTGGCAGCAACTCCTTCCCACATAATGTGGGTTTTTTTTTTTTCAGTTAGGAAAGTCCAGAAGAGCCTGGTGGCAGCTGTGGGGATGTGTCACCTGCAGTGGGTGGGCAGGCAGGAGTGTCCCCATCTCACGTGTCATCGTGCACCTCTGGTTTAATTGGCTGTGCTATATGAGCTGTGATGTGGCTGTGCTACGCCTGCAGCTGCTTAAACCCTGCTTGCTTCAAGCACTTCTGCATGCAAAGTCCCTGGAGGTGATTTTAGGGCCACAATGTTAGGGAAGTGGCATGAGCTTCACCTCACAGGTTTTTTAAAAGCAGTTCCCTGAGCTATGTAAAGCCATGCCGAGATGCAGCAAACTGGTCGTGCCATTAGGTGACAGATCAGCCAACATAAAACAACCATCTGTCACTTCTCATGCTGACTGGGTCGTCTGAGCTGAGGTAGTTTGGCTTAGTGGTGGTAGCCTTGCTTTTTGCCTGTAATGGTAGGAACTGAGGAAGTAAGAGCCAAGAAACAGTGGTTTCAGAGCTATCTCAATCCAAGTATTGGAGGTGACATATATATACCTGGAGGAAGATTAAGGCAGCAAGAGGCCAAATGCTGTCAATGGGTATATTACAAATTCTGAGCAGCTGAGGGATGCAGGGAAGATGGGTATATGTGTTGACTGCATGGAGATCCTCTCCTCCAAGATGATGCCCGTAAGTCAGCTTGAATGCCCAAAAGGAACAACATCTGAAAACAGTTTCTCCTGGTTGCTCAGCTGCATATGTTTTTCTTACCACTGTGCTCACGGTAACCATTAATCACATGAGCCAGGAATTGTTTCAGCTTCTCGCAGGGGCTCAGGTATCCTGGCAGTCAGCGTGAGGAAGGCTGCCCAAGGGCTGCCTGTATGTCTGTACTACAGACTGTGAGCTGTGTGTCAGCATAAACTGGGCTTGACAGCATCACAGTCCTATGGCCAACCCTTGAAGAAATGCCCTGGCTCCCTGCCCGGCCCTTCTGAAGGCTTGGCGCTGCCAATGCTCTGCCAAGGCAGCCAAGCAGAACTGTGATCCATTTCTCTGCTAGTGTCAAGGAAAAACCAACCAATATGAGTCTGGATGGAACATGGCTGAGCTTTCACGTTCTTAATGTCCTGTGTAACTCTTCTTCTGACAATGACCAGCACTGGTGCTCAGGGAGGAGAACGATGCACAGAATTTCCCAAACGCCATGCTGTTCCCACACTGTGTGACACTAATATGGAGGCCATGTGCTTTCCTGGTCTATCATGCTGTTCCCCACCTTCTTGTCCCCTTCCCAAGTATTCTTCTGCTAAAGTCAGTGTTCAGTGGCAGCTAACTGTCCTCCTGCTCCCTCTGTGCATTTGCCATGCCTCAGTGCAAAGCCTATGACATGTGACTAGCTTCAGTTTGCACTTCTAATTCTTAAATACCTACATGTGGCTGCAGTGTTTTGGGAAGAGCCACAGAATCACAGACTGGCTTGGGTTGGAAGGGACCTCAAAGGTCATCTAGTTCCATCCTTTTGCTTTATTTGGGCTGCCAAATAAAGGGAAAAGGGGACAGTATGGAGCAGTGCGACAGGAAGTGCTTGTACCTGTAAATCAGATGCACTCCTGGAAGCACTGAGTCAATCTGTGCACCATTCTCTCTGCAGGGGATGAAGTCCAGCCCGTCTGCCTCCCCCACATGGGTGAAGACTTTGAGTCTGGGATGCTGTACATGGCCAGTGGCTGGGGCAAAGTGTCTGAGGGTGAGTCAACTGGCAGGGACTTCTGGTCACTCCAGGGAGAAAGGGCAGTGCATAAGGGAGAGGAGGCAGTTTGTTTCAGAACAGAAATACAAGAAAAGGAGTGGTTTGATTCTCCACCTGACAGGATACGCCTCTTGTCATGGATTGTCTGCTCATGAGAGGACTGTTCCCTCTGGCGAGATGTGCAGATCAGCATTTTCCTGCAGCATGGCACCTTGGAGCTCATTAGCAAAGGTTGTGCTCTGCAGTACTGCTGTGCATATTCATGTGTAGATAGCTGAGCCCTCTGCAAGCAAAGCTGTCCCTGCAAGGTTCCCCTCTACTTAAGAATGAATGATAGACTTTAATGGAGATGAAAATGCCTAAATTCGTACTTTCAAGGGCTACTTCTGGTGACTCCTTCTCTTGAGCCCAGGGTGCAGTGAAGCAGTTGAGGCAAGCGGCTGCTGCTGTCTCTCCCCAGCTTAGTGGCACTTCCATGTCCCCTCTGCTTTGGGGCTCAACCAAACACGCCTGTCACCCTAGCAACCCTCCCGGGGACAGCACGTATCTCTGGGAAGTGATGGGGGAGTGTGGCGTGGGCAGTGCTACCAGGAGGCTGGGAGGAATGAGATACCCTGTGTACATCCAACAGGGGTGGCTCTGGAGGGCCCCTTGCCTGTCTGAGGACCAGTGACACCTGGACACAGGCTGGTGTGGTGTCCAGAAGTGATTATTTCTTTCCTACTATTCAGCAAGACAGGGGCTAGAGTTGTCCTGCTGCTCCACCCACAGCACTTCTCTCTGGCTTCAAGTTAATGTATCAGCAGCAAAGCATTTTTATTATTTCTTTAAATTTATTTTGCAGTGGTAGAACCAAAAGTTGAGATAGACATGTCCCCAGAAGGAAATCCTATGTTAATAGCAGGTCTGACCTGCAGCAGGGAGAGGGAGGTGATCCTGCCCCTCTGCTCTGCACTGGTGAGGCCTCAGCTGGAGCACTGCGTCCAGGTGTGGAGTCCTCAACATAGGAGAGATGCGGACTCTGTTGGAGAGCATCCAGAGGAGGGCCACAAAAGTGATCCAAGGGATGGAACATTTCCCCTACGAGGACAGGCTGAGAGCCGAGGCTGTTCAGCCTGGAGAAGAGAAGGCTCTGTGGAGATCTGAAAGCAGCCTTTCTGTGTCTGAAGGGGGGCTATAATAAGGAAGGAGACAGATTCTTTAGCAGAGTGTGTTGTGATAGGACAATGGGGAATGGTTTCAAGCTAAAAGAGGGGAGATTTAGGTTGGATATAAGGAAAAAGTATTTTACAATAAGGTTGATGAGACACAGGAGCAGGTTGCCCAGAGAGGTGGTGGATGCCCCATCCCTGGAGATACACAAGGTCAGGCTGGACGGGGCTCTGAGCAACCTGATCTACCTGTGGGTGTCCCTGTTCACTGCAGGGGGGTTGGACCAGATGGCCTGTAGGGATCCCATCCAACTCAAACAATCCTTCCTACTCTGAAGGAGAAGCAGAATACTACTCAGGCTGACACGTTCCTGGATGGATGCAACCGTTCCAGTTGGGAGAGGTAACCCAGAGTGCTGCATATCACTTCTGTCCTAATAAAACTCCCTTGGAGTGCTAGCCAGCTCCAGAACCAAGCTGCGGTTGTGCTTCTGTAACAGCATGCAGGATTGATGGGGGTTATCTCCTAATCAAACACAACTTTGATCACAGGTGGGAAAGAGGCGTGCAGCAATTGTAGTGAATTATCGCAAGTGCCTTTTATAGCTGGGCACAGGTCTGGGGGCTCGCTGCAAGCCACTTGAATGTTTTCTGTACAGATGATTACAGTGCTAATGCAAGTTATTAAGGAGATGGCGATATTTCTGTCACAGCTGTCAAAGTTGAGATATTAAATAATACCCAACCCATTATGGCTTTGCTAGAGCCCCATAATGGTTAGTCTTTCAAAAGGTTTCTGTCTGCAGCTGAGTACGGGCCAGGTAATTGGGAAAAATAACTGCAAGGAGTAGGAACTGTGTGGCTACAAAGGGACTGCTTTCGCCTGTGCGAAGCAGAGCTATTGGCATCCACATGGATCAAATGCCCATAGAAGATGAAGGACAAGAAGTTATAAAAATTGTGCTGAAAAATAAGCTTGGAACAGCCACGTCAGCTCCTAGCAGGCTGAGTGAACGCAGGCCTGCTATATTGGCAAGACAAATCCTGAAATGCTGGGGATTTTTAAGTAGGACTTAAAAAGTAGGACTTTGGGGAAGAACTTCTGTGCGACCTTTCGAGTCTTCTCTCAACCTTGTCAAGCACTTCTGGTTTGACAGGACTACAGTGCCATAGCCTGTGCCTGCATTGGAATACCCTATACAATGCTTTTCTCTCCATAGCTGCCGTTCAAGGCCCCCTTCCTGTGCTGGAGCTGTGCAGTCCCCAGGGCACGCTGACCTTTGGAGAAAGTGGCCACGTTCAGGAGAACAGCCACCCTGACAACAGGTATCTTCCTGAGCAGCCAACTGCTGCCTTTCCCCTGGGCACCCACCGAAGTGTTTCCCAGGGCTCAGAAGCACCAAGTGCTGTTGGCAGCGTCCAGATTACAGCAGCAGTGAGAACTCGCCTGTGCTCACTGGGCAGGGTAATGCGAATCCTTTCCATAAGGAAAGGATGACACAAAGTCTATTTGTAACGCAGCTTGTGTCTGAGCTGCGCTCACCAAATGGCTGTGGCTGGCTTGAGATCTGTTGTGCCCTTTGTGGCTCAGCCGTGTCCGTGTCAGCTTGCACAAAGGAGCTTTCAGCTCTTGCAAGAGGCACAGAAATGAGATAAGTGGGCTGGCTGTGTCAGTAGCACAGCATTAAGCTATTGCTGCTGTAAGGAAGCATCGGTCCCCACCTAGTGCTGGGCAAATTCACAGCACTCCTCTGCACTTCTCAAATGGTAAAGAGTGTAGCTGGAGATACCAGCTGTTGGCTTCAGGTACTTGCTTGCAGGAAAGTAATTACTGGAGGTTCCCAGCCCAAGGTGGGGCAGCTCATGTCTAAGCTCAGCCATTCAGATTCACACCTTTGCTGTTGTTTGCTTCTAGCCCGTGCTATATATATGTGGAATATAACAGTACCAGAGGAGAAAATGATCCTGATCTACTTCACCAAATTAGATGTAGAGTACCATGTTGGATGTGACTGTGACTTTGTGTCCCTTTACTCAAGCAGAAGAGAGCTGATCGGTAAGTCTGGGTGCTTTAGGGAGGTGAGAGGCACGGGTTCTGATTTTTTTAATTCGTCATCATGAAGAACAGCAAATCTAGTTGGCTTTGAGAAACCCTTTTTATTGTATGCTGTGAATCTGACAAGCTGGAGTTGGTACTCAAGTGGGGCTGAGGGACATAGAGTCATAGAATCAAAGAATCACCACGGTTGGAAAAGACCTCCGAGATCATCCAGTCCAACTGCCCACCTACCACCAATATTTCCTCACTAGACCACATCCCTTAGTATAGCATCTATACATTTCTTGAACACCTCCAGGAGCAGTGACTCCACCACCTCCCTGGGCAGTTCATATTTATCCTGGCATCTAGTGTAGTGTGGTGGCCTGAAGTGTCTCAACAGTGTCTTTCAGCTGTACGTAGTTCACCATGCCCAGCATTCCTTGTCTCTCCCATACCTGTTTTATTCCTATGGACCATGGATAGCAGAGTAAGCTGAGTGCTTATCCTTGCTTAATTGGTGCATATCCAGGTGACTTTCTGATGTGTTAAGCATTCCCAGAAGGCGTGTTGGAGAAGCAGCTCAGAAAGGATGGTTATTTGTTGGTTCCAAACTGTTTACATGGCCCAGGAAGTGTACAGATTACTGAGTAACTGTAGAGGTGAGACCAAAGGAAACGGCCTCTTGCCCCTCTCTGAGGTGCTCTTAATATTGAACTGATATTTCAAGCGAATACCGACTACTTCTCTCCTCTCAGTACTAGTGTGCAATAACCTATCATCTGTAGTCCACAATTCATCCTCTAGGAACACTCAGTTCTTTATATGGTTGTTTTGGACGAAGTCCCTTCTCCAGTTTTTCTCTACAGCCTCTAAATATTTTATAGGTAGAGAAAGATGAACAGTGTCTCCATTCAGCGTGGGCTGACAGCTTCACAAAGGGACCTACCTTAATGAATCACTGGGATATTTGCCTGAATAAATGCGTGCTGTGACCACCTATGCCACCAAATTCTTGTCTCCCTCAGGTAAGGTCTGTGGGGACATGTTCCCAGCCCTCTGCTGATAGTCAGACTGGGTCACCATTATGTTTGTTTCTGATGGGAACAATGCTGGCTGTGGGTTCAAGCTCGCCATCATGGCCATCCATAAGGACTCTGAAGCAGGTGAACATACCTACACTGTAGAAACTCCTATCCTTTCCTTTCTGATCCCCTTAAAATAAATAACAAAAAACTCCCTAACTTTAGAGTTGGTGTGGGTTTATTAAAAAGCACTATAATGCCAGTCATTAAATTGTCTCTGTTCTATCTGTACTATAGGTTCAGGCTGTGGGAGTGTTGCAACACTGGTGGAAAAGGGAAAGATTGATACTGCTAATTACCCTGGCTTGTATCCCAGGAACACCAAGTGCCACTGGCTCATTGAGGCTCCAGCAGAGTATGCTGTAAAGGTAATAAAGGAGAAACTGCACTTAAACCTCTGCGCTGAGAACCATTCAGGGGAGTGATTCAATAAAATCCTGCCAGAAACATCTGTGACACGCAAGAACATAAATTGTAAGGTTTCTAGGTCACTCACTCTTTACAGGGCGTATTTTGTCAATTAAACATCACCTCTGAACCAGCGTGCAGAGCTGCTGTGACTGTTCTAAGTGCTTTAAGTCTGTTGGCACCAACCTCATCCCTACATAGTTTTATCTTGAAATCCAGAGCATTTGAAGGTAAAGAGGAGGTAGAGACCATGTTGTGAACAGCCAGCTTTTTCTTCGTGGCAGTGTTAATACCCCCAGGCTGTTCCTTAGCCCCATACCAAGGTGTTTATTCTTGTGTGCGGGCACTGTAGTGATGGTTCCCACACATAGCACCAGCATATCTCTTTAGTTTTACTGCACATCTCTGTTAGAGCTCAGCAAGCATCCAACTGACGTTGTTCTCTGTTGTCATCTTATGTTGTTTGGAACATCTTTCCTCCTCTGCTGTCTTAGTTAAGTGGTGGAAAAACACTGTTAAACCTAGGGATGCCCAAGGGTATGAAAAGCTATTATTTTGGTTACTGCTGCTCTGTTGGTGTTAGGTCTTTTGGTCTGGATTAAAACCAAACCAGACAAAGGAAAAGCTCTTGAAAAAACATCCCACAGGAGTGTCCCAGTAGAGATAGCAGGAGATATCCGTTAAGGGAAGACTTAGGCCAGATCCATCCTCTGCAGCTGTCTGTAGCCTCGCGTAGAGGAGCAGTCTGCACTATTAGGCCAAGAGTGCCCACAGACTGTTCTAATGCAAAGTGTGACTTGCTTGCCAAGGAAAGCCATGCTCGCATTCCTAAATGAGGCTTTTCTCTAGCTCATGGTTAAGAAGGTTAAGTGCTTCAGGTACTACTCTGCTCCTGATGATTCCCTCTTGCTTGCTCTCTTTACAGTTGGAGTTTGAGGACTTGGCCATTAAACTTAGCCCAGGCTGCATTTATTATTCAGTTGCTGTTTACATTGATGAAGAAGATGAAAATCAGCTGGGTGAGCATTAATACTTTTAAGAGGGAAATCCCTGTGGAAACAGCTACCACATCACCAAAATATGTTCTGTTAACGTGATATCACAGGAAGAGTGGTGTAAGCACTTCTATCTTGCCTATCATGGCCAAGTGTAGCATTGGCACAGGAGATCCCATGTCCTAGTTGAGACCTTGCTTTTCCATGTTGCTGGATGGAATTGAGGGGCTCTGTACAAGACCATGCTCATGTTCTGCTGCAGAGCACACTGCAGGAGAGGAAGGAGAGAGCAAGAGCAATGTTGCTCTGAGTTTCGTTAAGAAGACAAATGTTTAAAGTAAGGCAGAGCAAAAGCACGGTTGTCAGTAGGTGTCTAATTCCAGTGCAGTGGACATGAATTCTTTATGAATTCAGCTAATTTGGTTGGGATTTCATTAATGAAAAAAATTGCTAACCTGAGGCATCTCTTTCCAGTGCTTTCAGAAGGAAATATTTTCTTAATTCCTCACTTTATATCTGCTTCAGCTTTATCAACATAACAATCTTTAGCAAAATAAATGTTCTTAATTTTCTTGAATATATATTTCCAGATGTTCCTCCTGCTTGGACCAAAAGAAAGCATACTGTAACACCACAGCTTCTTTCAAAAACAGTTTCCGGGCACAATACTCACTTTAGCAGAGCTTGCTATCTATTTTTAAGGTGAAAAGCAATCTGGCACTCAGAAGTGAAGACTGAGTTGAATTCTGGCTACATCTTTGCAAGCCTATACGTGAACCAAAAAAACAAAGTAGGATGATGAGATGTCCATTTCTTTGCACCAAAAAAGCTAGATAAGAGGCCCAAACTGTCCTGTTCTTACCAGTGACAAATGATCTTTGGCAAATTCCTTCTATTCTTTTCACATCTGTTTTGTAGTGGTAATTTAGTTGCATATGTTTACCAAGTGCTGAATGAGTATTAACATTACAACTCCCTTGAAAAGAAATCTGGTTTCCATTGGAAATGAGTGTGTACTTACACAGGACGGGAGAAGGCTGGCAAAATCAAACTTGTAATCTTCTAGGGGAGAATTTCAGCATCCCAAAGCATTTCACTTGATGCTTTCCAGTTCAGTTTTGCTGTAGGAAATTCACATTCTTACAAGAAAGCTGCTTGGGAATAGAGTACGAGCTTCCTGTCCAGCTGCAGCGATGGGAATTCCAGATGCTGTACAAATGGTGTGCTCTCAAAAGGAAGAAGGAACCTCCAGTAGATGTGCTGCAGGCCCTCAGCTTTACAGGTAGACGATTCAGAAGAAATCCTGCTGGTACCATCACAATGGTGGCAAATAGTCCTCAAGCAGAGGTCCTTTGTGCAGTGGAAGGCATTCACGCTATCTGTTGTAATTCTACCGTTAGAAAGCTGGGATCATTTTTGCATGCCTGTAATGTGATTGCAGGAGATAAATTCTCTCTGCTATTGCTTGCAGATGTCACTGACTACCATTGTCATGCAAGTGTTTCTTCTCAACAAAACAAGAACTTTTTCAAAAAGTGACCAAGTCCAAAAGTTTTATGTGTTTTTTAGAAACCTACATTAGCTGAAGACAGAAGTGCTTAAGGGATATCAATTCTCATCTTAAAAATACATCTTGTTCCTTCCTGCAGCTAATCTCTGTGGATTCTCAGCTCCCAAACCAGTGCTGGGTCCAGGAAATACTATGCTGGTGCATTTTGGAAGTGATGGCGAGAACAGCTTCAGAGGATTCAGAGCCCAGCTTACTTCATTCCGGTTAGTAGAGAGATGCCCGCTGTGTCTAACAATGTCTGCACCATTTGCATCTATTCTTAGACAGCCAAGCCTATTTTTTAACCTAATCCTGCTGCATTATGTCAAGATAATTTTAAAACAGAGTAGCTGCTTGTGGCAGAGCTGTCAGCCCTGAATAAAGGAAAAGATTTAAGGTTGTTTTTTTCTTATGTCTCTCAGGGAAACGAGAGACTAACTTCTAATACCTGAAACAAACAGCCTTGTTAATGTTATTATTCTGATAACCCCCACTATCAGTACAAGCTGAGGGATGTAAGGATGGAGCATAGCCCTGCCAAAAAGAAGGTGGGGGGTACTGGTGGATGGCAAGCTGGGCATGAGCCAGCAATGTGCCCTCACAGCCCAGAAAGCCAACCATATCCTGAGCCTCATCAAAAGAAGTGTGGCCAGCAGGGCGAGGGAGGTGATCCTGCCCCTTAACTCTGCACTGCTGAGGCCTCAGCTGGAGCACTGAATCCACATGTGGAGACCTCAGTACAGGAGAGACATGGACCTGTTGGAGTGCATCCAGAGGAGGACCACAAAAATTATCCAAAGGATGGAACACCTATCCTATGAGGACAGGCTGAGAGAGCTGAGGCTGTTCAGCCTGGAGAAGAGAAGGCTCTGGGGAGACCTGAGAGTGGCCTTTCGTGTCTGAAGGAGAACTGAAAGAAGGAAGGGAGCAGACTCTTTAGCAGGGTCTGTGGTAACAAGGCAATGGGGAATGGTTTCAAGCTAAAAGAGGAGAGACTTGGGTTGGATATAAGGAAGAAGTATTTTACAATCAGGGTGGTGAGGCACTGATGCAGGTTGGCCAGAGGTGCTGGATGCCCCATCGCTGGGGCATCAGGCTGGATGGGGCTCTAAGCAACCTGATCTACCTGTGGGTGTCCCTGTTCACTGCAGGGGAGTTGGACCAGATGGCCTTTAAGGGTCCCCCCTGCAACTCAAACAATTCTATGATTCTACAATCCCTATGAAAATCTAGTTATAGAAGAGAGTCATGAACCTGGGACCTAGTCTGCTGTCACTGCTTTCTGTTTTCATGACTGTGTGCCAGCTGCTGCTTGGGGAGATGAATAACATCTCTCTTTGAGTGGGCCTTTTTTAGGGGACTGCACAGATCTATTAATCTGATTAAGAGCTAGCTCTTATTTTCCCTCTTGCAGGTTTGAAAGTCTTTCCCCCAGTGCGTAAGAGGGATTCTGCAGTGAGGAAGGTTCTTGTTGATCTCAAGGCCTTTTGTGCACTATTTCCCTGGACAAAAAGTAATAAGGAGGTACCCAATCTTTCATTCTCCATGCATGTGATATGTTCTCTTTATTCTGGCTGCACGCACTTCCTGCTGAGACTGGGGCCACAGAGGTAGAGGGTGGGAGAGAGCTTCTTGCAGTTCCTGAGCCCTGTTTTCTCTCTTTAAGTACTAATCTCCTTAGGATTCAAGCTTTCATGTATCTGTTTTTCCTTCCCACACCACTTCCAGACAGGGCAAATTTGGTGTCTTCTGCATCTTTGACCTACCTATATCCACTGTGTAAGGTTATCTAGAAAAGCAAGAAACTTGCCTGCAAAAGTGCAGCCATTTTTCTGTACCTTGAAGATGTCTGTGGCCTTCCCCCAGTGGTGTTACTAGGGCTGAGTAGGCCTTTCCTCGCAGCTGGCCACAGCATGCTGCTCTGAACCTCCTTGGAGACTACCAGTGTGACGGGGTTGTCATCAGCCCCATGTGGATCCTGACAGCTGCCCACTGTGTACCACCCTGAGTGTGTCCAACTGTCACCTCTGCTCCTCTCTTCACGCTGTGTGTTTCTCTGGGCTGGAGAGAAAGCATCGAGAAAGCTACAGATTGCATTCATACCTCTGAAACTTCCCTTCTGCCCTTCCTCCTGTGAATGGTGATTTGGGAGATAGCAATGACTTTGTCTTGCCTCTGAGATCTGTTAAAGTTAATTGGGCTATCTGCGATCAGAGCTGTAACAGAGCCAAAACTGATGTAACGCATTCGCTGTGGCAAGAACCTCTTGCTCGGCAGTCCTGGGAATAAGTGACTAATTAGAGAAGAGCCAGAAGGGATGTATAACTGCTGAATAAGGAAGCTGAACAATTGACTATAAGTAGCTCCAATACGTTTGCTTTCGTTATGCAGATCCAATAAACTCTGACTCTGGACTGTGACAGTAGACCATGATAGAGCCCTGAGAGATTCAACAGAACAGGTGAAAAACAAGCAAGAACGTAAGAAATGTTGTCTGTGATACATTTGTCCTTACCATATTTCTCAAAACAGGTCTGCGTACACAAAGAAAACTGTCTTGGCAGCATGGCGAAATGACTGGTGGGTAGCACAGCTTCAGAAATGAGAAAAGAAGTCCAGTAACTTGGTCTCATTGAGGTAACTGACAGGTTCTGGAAGTGTATTTTACACCTGGTTCTTACTACTTGTTGTATGGGAACTGTTGAATCACAGCCTGAACCTCTGATTGACCACCTGAGGCGAGCGCTGAGTCAGCTGCAGGGGCACAGGTGAACGCAATTTCACCTGAGTGACCGGAAGTGGAGCCTGGCTGCACCTCTCCTAGACCCCATTTAAGGGCCGACTCCCGAGGAGGAAGGATCTCTATATGGAGATCACTCCTCTTGGAGTCGTTCTGCGAGCCCAGGACACGGGTAGGATCTTTATTTCATTTCTGCTTTGTAATGGGATAATCTCTCCGATCCAATACCTGTATACCTGTTTGCCATATGCTTGTGGTAAAGACTTAAAAATCTGGTAGATGACTGAGTGTTCTCAGTATCTTTCTCTCTTGGTGCTGAGCAATATATCTGTCTATAAAAAGATTGCTGACTCTTCTAGTGGGGAGGAGGAAGAAATACATGTGGAGACTAGGTAAATCGCACTAAATATATATATATACATATTGCTTTGTAATCGTACAGTTTATTAGCTTGTACTTGCACAGTGCTACAGTCAACCATCTCTGTAGGCTCAGGAGATCTAAATAGTGTGTCCTGGCAATATTCTCAACCGAAAAGTAGGGGATTTCCATTTGAAGTCCTTGCACCTTATTTGTTTCTTTTTAATGAGCTTGGTCATTCTTTAGGGTTTTGCCCTCCTCTGTTATAGGTACGTGTTCAGGATGTGCTTACAGGGCAAGTTGTCCCTTCTTTGCCCTGACCCCTCCAATGTGGTAACAGGTGAGACAAGTTAACAATGTTGTGCTGCCCCTCCATTTGACACAGTGAGCTATGACTCTGACATTGCCCTGATGCAGTTGGATGTCCCACTGAAGTACGCCACTGCTGTGAGACCGCTGTTTCTGCCCAACAGCCCTGAGAGGTTGTCTTCCTCTTCCCTCTGCACTGCGTCTGGATGGAAGATCACTGAAGAAGGTAGGTCTTCCAATTTTTGTGTGTTGCTCATTATCAACGGAATATACACTTCTATCTCTATTCTTTTCTTGTGCCCAGACCTAACCTAGAATTATTCCTCAAGCTGGTGGGAGCTGAGCTAAGTAACTGCAGCAGACAGAAGTGCTAGAAGGGAGGGCTCCTCAAGGTGTCTGCACACAGGCCACGATGCCTGTGGAGATGAGGATGTTCTTCATTTGCACATCGAGTCTCATCTCTTCCTAGTGAAATAAATATTTCTTAATTGTAGCTGGCTTGGAACCTCTATCAAGGCATGCTCTTTAAGATAATCTGTGAAGACTAGAATTGTTTTTATAGAACTTTTATTACAGCAGTGTCCAAGAACTAACTAATCTATGTTATCTCTGAAATCATGAGGCAAGCTGGTACGAACAGCTGAGTAAATAAAAGGCAGAGTAATTTTTATCGAGGCGCTGTCAAGCTAAAATGCAGGCTCTGCTCAATATCACAGTCTTATGGTAGGATGCTATTTCACGTGTACAGAACATGATTGACTAGTGCCTTTTGGTTTTCAGCCTTGCACTCAGTCTTCATCCATACTCATAAGCAAACCTTCAAATCAGTCTCTTGGCTCCAAATCTAGGTTGAGTTTCACCAGCAGCTGTGCCATGTTCTTGCACAGAGGATTTCTTGGGCAAATCTGAGCTGTGACAAGTCTCCTCTTGGGTACAG
>PPHD01001390.1:0-43707 GCA_002909625.1 Bambusicola thoracicus
TACAAAAGCTCTGTATGTTCTATATAATACATGTGAGTGCTTACTCAGGGAGGGCAGACATTAGCGTGGAGAAATTGGATTTCTCTGACTTGCCTGTCTTTGTTAACCTAACAGTTCCTAAAAAGTTACTGTACAAAAGTTACTTTACATCGGAGAAGGACGTTTGAAGATGACTCTTAAAACATTCTAACCGCTAGAGGTCAGTGTAAGGATCAAGAAAATCTATCTTTTAAAGAGAAATCTGAAGCCTTTAAGACTTACTAAGAACTGTTCAAGAGCTCTCAGAACTGCAAGTAACAAACTTCTAAACTCTTAATTATACAGTAAATTTTATTACAGTGGTTATTTCCTAAGAGTAAGAAAACATACAGGAGAAAAATAAAACCATTATAATATCGCCAAGCAAACGTTGTATTACATTGTGTGTGTGTGTGTGTGTGTGCAAACAAGTAATACTTTATAGGAAAAAGATACTGTTAAGGGCTCTATATTCCTCCTGTATACACTAGAATTAGCCTATTCTGACCTGAAAACACTGCAAATCCTGGATGTTGTTGTTTCTACTAGCTAACTTCTCACTACTAGTGCCCTCTAGACATAATTATGTCATGAAATGTGTGCTGGAGGATGAATCAGGCTAGACAGACCCCTGTATCTTTCTGGTAAAGTTAGCGTAGTTATAAAACCCTGGGAAACCTGAAAATAGTGCATACATTTTTGACACTGTAAAAAGATTATCAATGGATAATCATATTCTGTAGCAAGATCAATTTTCTCTGATAATGCTTACCAGATGAATACATACAACTCTTGAACATGCACCAGTACTACGCTTTTAAGACATTCTGCATCCCTTACTAATTTCACAGACAAAACTTTCATCTTCTCAAATAGTTAAATGCTGATCTTCAAACATATGTTATAAAGATATTGAAGTACTAAGTTCCAAACACTCAGACTTTCTTAAATACACTCTTAAGACTGTACAAAGCAATCTCTCACAGTACTTCTCATATTTGGAAGACAAGATTAAAAAAAAAAACAAAACATATTCAGAAAAGTAACATCTAACTGATCAGTCACTGGCATGTAAGATAAAGGGCAGTCAAATGATTGTTTCTTAAGGAAATACTTTTGTCTTTATTATAAAAAAAATAAGCTTTAAACTGCAGAAGTATTTTTCTCATTTCAAAGAATTCCACACTTAAAGCACTAATTCAAACCTAACCTGTAGACAGACACAACAATTTATTGTATCATTAGACTATCATTCAAAAAAAAAAAAAAATCAGCCAAAAACTGCCTTAAAATCTATTTGTTTTGAGTTGGGACCTTATTTCTGCATCTGATACACAAATCTCAGCATTACAAAATGCACTGCAACTGCCGTGAGCTGGTAGCTCTATTCACTACATAAACCTAGGAGTTACTTAGGCTTCTTCAGCATGGCATGATCAAACCACTTCCATGTACACAAGCTTATGTTTACTCACTGGTTTGTCATTAGTTAGGTTGGTTACATGGTGTATTTCTTCCAGGTAAGAGCAGGAGATAAGAGACATTTGTACATGAGAGACCAGTTCGCAATCAAGAAACAGACAAGGGCAAGAAATAGAGACTGCTGAGAAACAATATTCAGTAATAAAACTGAATTTCTGAAAAAATGGCTTTCCTTGCTTATTACCATTGAAGAAAATGGAAACACAGGAAGTCACTTATGGAAGGCCTCATTATTATGCACTAACTCTAATCCATTTAAAAACATTTTTATTTGTAAATTGACGTAAAACACTGCATTTTATTAGAAGGTTTTGTTTGGTTTTAAATTCAGGAATTTACCTCAGAGTGTTACCTCACCTGATACATAACAAAGCCAGCTGTGCCCTGGGGTGCATAAGAACCAGCACTGCCACTGGGTGAGGGAATGGATTTTCCTGTTCTGCTCTGGTGCGGCCTCACCTCCAAATACTGGGTGTACTTTGTGGCACCGCAATTTAGCATAGACACAAAACTATCAGCATCAAAAGGAGGGCTACAAAGATGGTGAAGGGTCTAAGAGGACAGGATGTATGAGGAGCAGCTGAGGTCCCTCGATTTGCTTAGCCCAGAGCAGAGCAGGCTGAGGGGAGGCGTCATGGCGGCTGCAGTTCCTCACAGGGAGCAGAGGGGCAGCGCTGATCCCATCTCTCTGGTGACAGAGACAGGGCCTGAGGAAATGGCATGGAGCTGTGTCAGGAAAGGGTCAGACTGGGCATTTGGCAAAGGTTCTTCACCAGAGGGTGGTCGGGCCCTGGAACAGTTACCCCAGGGCAGCGGTCACAGCACTGAGCTGCCCAAGTTCAAGGAGCATTTGTACAGTGCTTTAAGAAGATGAGTTTTGGTTTTGGGAGGTCCTGTGTGGAGCCAGGTGTTGGACTCGATGGTCCTTGTGAGCCCCTTCCAACTCAGTATATTCCATGACTGTGAGTTGAAAATAGAGTTAGATAGGATTAATCAAACATTCCTGAGTAAGACTTGGAAGACTGGTAACTCAGTACTGGTCATTTGACAAAAGCTTTAATGATTTTTGCTCAAAATGCATTCAATTTTTGCCACAGGACCCCTCAAAGAGCATGAGGGTGAGAGTTTCTGATTATCACTCCTTGGTACTCTCTGCTGTCACAGAAGACATTGGAAACGCCATCAGTGGTCCCAGTGGCATGAATGAGAAACAGACAGAGCCTTCTAACAACCTCATTCAAAGGTGACATTACATTCTGTAGATACTTCACCTTTAGAATACACAATTATTTCTTCTAAGTTAAATGATCTCATTATCCAAGCACAGTGTCAAGGACTGCAGTATGAATTAGAACTTTAATTCCTGTGCCATTAAATTCCTTACCTTTTTCTTTTGTTGTTTGATCAGAATAAGACATGTTGGTCATGTAATGCCCTGAGCAAATTCCAGCATAACAAAACCTCTATACGCCAGAAGTCCTTCTGGAACTGGCACTGAACATAATTTTGTCTTTCTCAACTTGTTCTGTCGTGTTCCTGTACGTTGTGGAACTTCTGTTTCACCATACAAAAAAGAGCTGCATTTTTTAAAAGCTGGTTATTTTATTCTTAATAGCAGAATGGCCAACAGGTATAAAGATTGTTTTATGTGGATGTTCCAGCAGGACTTCCAGGACTGAGTGGACAGGGAAAAAAAAAATAGCAGTAGCCGTATCAGTGGGGCAGGATGGGGAGAGGTGGATTTCCAGGCACCAGACCCTGTGCTCAGTAGATTGCTTTATGCACTAGGGCAAGCCAGAGCATGTTCATTTTTGAAAACATCTGGCCATTCCAGGAGTTAATAAGTAATGACAATACATGTTCATTACCTCCTCCTGTCATCATTGCTGAAAAAAAAATACTTGAATAAACCAGGCATTTGCATACCTCAGTTTCTAACAAGTACAGAGAGATTTACAAAACAAGTTTGAAGGGTATAAATATATCTGGCAACAAAAAGATAGGAAGACATAAACTCAATAAATAAATAAATAAGTAAATAGCACTCTGCAAAGTCAACAAGATAAATCAAATTCCACAGTGAGGCTTAGGGCAAGAGACCTCTTAAAGGCATAGCAACATGAGCTCTAGTGCAGACAGGGAGATAAAAAGATCCAAAATGTATATTGACTGCAACTGCACATGTTCCTAAATTTAGTCATCTGTTTATGTGCTCACTAAAAATGGAATCTCATCTGCATTTAATGAATAGCAGATAACATTTTTCTTTGGGATTAGTGGAGTTTGCATCAGAGCAGCTGAGAGGCTTTAAAAGCTCCGTATGCTTCATGTCATAAACCCAAACCTGTGTCAGCTAAAGTAAACACCAAAGCACTGAACTATTTGAAAACTACATTTTGCCAAAAGCCATCAGGCTGTGATCCTAGTTAGAGTCGTATGTACAGTTTTTAATTTTATACAAAACGGAGAGGTCACACCAAAAGCAAAGTCCACAAGAGGAAACAGAACTAGTTTCCTTCTACATTCACCCAACTCAAGGCACAAAATAGATTTCCTCTTTCAGTAATCACATAAAATGAGATTTTCTCTGCTTACTGGGCTGTACTGAGCTTCCTCAGATTAGTTCTCCTTCACCAACTTCCATTCAGTCCTCTGAGGGATTTCAATTTGGTCCCTTCATAAACACAAACACTTAAAAGAGAGAAGCTGCTCACCCACTCAAAACAGCCTTTTCACGTATGCTTCCCGTATTATGATAAACACTAAGCTGTTTCATCACTTCCATTGAAGTGTAACACTGGCATCTCAGGAAACAGCCATGTTGATAAGCAGGCCTATGTTTGACAAGGTCACAATTTCAGAAGTACTTTGCAAACACTTGCAGGTAAAATGTAATCTGCTTGTGGTTAGCTCACAGTCCCATGATTTTTTCTAAGATACCACATGAGACAGAGGTGAGCTTCAGTTTTAGATGTAGGCTGAAGAATTCTGAACAGGATAGTTTTGAAGAAGTACCAGTGTGCATTTCTGGGAAAATATCTCCCCACCTCATTTGCTATTGCTTACTTCGTGTTTAAAGCACTCAACATACAGAAACATGGTATGACAGAATAAGTGCATTTTGAAGTTTTGCAAACTATGCTGCAATAGAAGGAGATTACCAAGTGCAACTTCTCTTCTTTGCAGAAAAGCACAAACAATAAACTAAAAGCACTGTTGCCTTTGATAGCAAGTAAAAAATTTGTGTGAATATTAATAGCAACAGTAACTGAAGCTGTCAAGATGACATGAATTCTAACTGAAAAAAAAAAAAAAGAAGAAGAAAATTTTATCAAGTGAAGTCTTCAGGCTTAATAGATATTTGGTAACTACCATAACACTGTTGGCAAAAGGATATTAAGTCAAATAGACAACTAATAATAGGCATAAACAGAACGTAAAGAGAATTTTCTAGGTTATACCTAGCACATACGTGCAGGGGGGTTTTTTGTTAATTGTTCTCAGTTGTATGCACAATCTATCCTATCAGTAGTTGGGAAAAATAGCTAATCGCTTTTTATTCTTACACATTAAGAACTGCAGGCAAAATGGCTTTAGAACTTACAGCTTTCTGCATTTCCTTTGCTACTTCAAAATCTGAATAACTTAACATACTTTTTATTTCAAGCTGCATTAACTCTATTCTTCCTCTGCCTCAGCTGCATGATGAAAAGAAGCGACTGACCAATGTCAGCTCCATACAGCTATGCTCCATTGGCAAGACTATGATTTTTGCTGAATTAACAGTTTCCAAATTCAACATGTGTCTTTAAATAATGATAGAAGGGGGATATTAACCCAAAGCCCTCCACTACCAAGGCCATAAGCATCATTTAAGGACTGGACTGTAATAAATAAAAAACAATACTGGTGAAGTCCGTAACCACTTTTGTTGTGCAAGACAAGAGGAAAGCGAAACCCTCAGTTCTCACCAGAGCAAACAACAGCCCATGGGCTTTGATGACCTTCATATGAAGCAAGAACTGGGCCCTGGGTATCATTTCACATTAAAGAGTATGATCTTTAACACACCATCTTTTCAGTTTTAAATAGCCTTATATTGCATCCACAATCAGGTCCTACTTTGGAAAACAGGAAAATAAATAATAATTAAACAGATGAATATCAAGAATCAATTATCTATTATTTCTTAAGCAATTTGATGAGAAAATTTTATCTGTTTCACACTATCAGGCCTTGATCTTTACAACACAGCATGTTTGTTGCTCAGAAAAGATACTGGGCATTTTTATGAATGGTGGAGTTAGGAAGCCATGAATGATCATTATAAGGGGCAACCGAGGAGCTGTGACATGACCATTACTGTTGAAAGAGATCTAAAAGCTTAGAACATACCAGAAACTTCTTAAATGTGCGCTGATTGTTACAGAAAGACAGACAGATTCTGCTATCACTTACACTAAAAATCAAACACATCCTTGCTGTTGAAGGGAAGCACATTTTTTCATTCACAAGTTACAGCTCTGAGCACAATCCTGTGTGTCCATGCATTCACCTTAAAATGGCCCCCTAATCATGACATCCCTTGCTAAACAATTTGGAAAAAGGTCTTCCTCTTTATCCAGTCTTATGCAGTAAGGGCATCGCTGCAGGATACAGACCATCCAGATTTACTTCTCTCTCCTGCATAAAGCAACATTGAAGTACATCAAAGCTGTACTGGCACCTATGACAGAGATGCTTAAATTAATGACAGCACGACTCCTGCCACTGATTCGACGCAGAAGGACATTTTAAATACTTGATCAAAGGATGAATTCTCAGTAGAATTTGGTTTAATTCAGAAAGCTGCCAAAAGATGCCACAGTTACATATCATGAAATTTCTCAGGAATCTTTTCTACTCATTCTTCTATTCCACCATAAAAGAGAACAAAATCAGACTTGAACCCTACAGTCTGGGTAGTAAACACAGAAGCACATGTAATTTCAGACAGGTAGTTACTAGTCCTAGCTATTCTAAATAGAATTATACAGGAATATTGGCAAGCATCAGCAAAATTACTAAATAAAATGGATTTTAAACAAATTCACGGATTATCTTCAGAGGAAAAAATACTCATTATTATTCACAGGTACACTGTGATAAAATACCAGAGAAATGTAAGACATTTCGTTGTGAATTTGCACACTGCTTTTAGGAATTTTTATGCATAAGAACAGATTTCACGAATCCTCCAGTTATATCCAAAATGAAATACAGTGGTTGCTCTTCCCCCGCCCCAACCCATTTGTTTCACCTATTCAGCAGGTGTTTGAAATCTACAGGGCTTGCAGGTTAATTACTAATTAAACACTAAGGCGGGATGGGCTAATTAAGCTCCATTTGAAAAAGAATGAACAAATCATTTTACCAAAACGGGCAGGATATGAACTGAACGAGGGGAAGGAAGAAGTTTTAGAAGCAGCTAACTCCAAAGAGAGCTGAGAACACTTGATGTTACTTTGGAATAGCTATTCATCAGTAAACCAAAAGATTTTCCACATCTACAGTGAATATAATTTTCTCTAACAGAAAATAAATACTTCTAAGAGTTTATTTCCAACTAATCTTCTCTCCTGGGACAAAACTGTTTTATAAAGTGTCAGGGCTTGAACGCAGTTGGTACAGTTCAATTACAAATTAAAGGCTCCAGGAATTTTGGAAACAAATCCCAGCCTGTGACAATGTCTAATAAAGAATTTCTTACTTGGAGAATGGAACCTGGGAAATTTTAAACCAGTCTTTTTGTTGCTGTTTGTTTTTTTAATCACAGTTGTTTTTCAAGCACAATTTCTGAAAAAGGAATAATTTAAAGCAATTAGAAAGTGGAAGGTGATTTGTCTGGCAGTAGAACTGAGGCTCATCACGTTAGTCCTAATAATCACCTACAAAATTGAGCTAGAAAAGTTTCCTTATGCCATGTTTTTCGCTCTGGAAATTTCATTTTTCATTAGGGAGAATCATTCTGTAAGCCTGCTGAAGAGGCATGACTTTCCCCTTGATCAGAACTACAGCTGATAGTTATCACTATGCTTATATTTGCATCTGATTTTAAAGCACATAGGTGGGATTTTCTCTCCATGCTGTTCACTCAAGACTTTCTCAGTGTGATCTCAATATCAAAAGCCATGTCAGGGTTGCTTCTCTGCCCTATAACAAAAGTTATTCCATAGTCATTGTCTGAAAAAGTTTAGCAGGCATACAAGAGAGCATGAAATTTAACTCCAAGACCACTTTTACATCTTATGATAAATAATAATTGTTACTGGCCTGCTTTTAAAATGCTGTGAGGAATTACAACCTGTAATATAAGAACATAAAAAGGAGGTGAAGGTCAGTCCTTGAAAGCACCCAGAGGAGGCACCACAGGTGGTTACAGGGCCGGAAGTGTATGCGGTGAGCAGAGGCTGAAAGAACTGGTGTTGTCCAGCATGGAGGTCAGCCAGTTGGTGATCTTTGAAGGTACTTTCCAACTGAACTATTCTATTCTATCCTATCAGCAGATGGAGAGTGCAAAGTTATTTAGATATCCAACATTTTCCAACAGATTAAAGAATTGCCTGGACTCCAATGCAACAAGCTACACCCAAGATAGCCTGTTGCCTCAAACCAGAAGGGAAAAAAAAAAGAGAGAATAGTCAATCTGACCAGAACAATGAGCAATCTCTGGCATGCTGTAGCCAGAAAATTTACACTGAGGGAAATTTTCTTCTGTTGCTCCTGATAGCATCTTTCAGCAGTGATAAAGGCAGAAGAGGATTTAATTTTCTACCTAAAATAATTCCTTTATTATCTTTGTGCAACTGAGCACTTAACAGAAAAACCATAATGTTCTCCCTGTGGATCTCATCTTCCCCAAAACAGGGATACAGTACTACTTTCCCAGGAATATTAAAATAAAATTACACTTTGGAGCTACTCAGTACCAACCATCACTAAAATGCCCTTAAAAAACATACAAACAAAACCTCTTCTCATTGGTGAAGACATTAAGAGCAGCCATTTTTCACAAATTCCTCTACATCAGACAGTTTGCATCTCCAGCATCTTCAATTACCTAGCCAGTCTCCGACAGCATGTTAATACCAAAGATGTTTGTTTCACAGTTTCCAAGCCACCTGGTCTCTAATACTATTTGTATTACAAGGAAAAGTTTAATACACTTCTATTTCCTTAACTAGTAACAGTGGATTTGTCTTGCGCATGCAGAGAACAACTAGATTCTGAGACCTTAAAGAGTATGGAACATGAGGAATATTTAATATTTCAGCAGAACAGACATGCAGAGTCAGATATTCATTGTATTAGAGCTGGATAAAAATTTGATTCTTTGAGTAGCAAATGTTTAAGTGTTAACAGGAGTGTATCAATTCCCAATAGACCTAATGGTACAGTCTGTTATGAAGCAAAAAGGCTAATTTTCAATTTAGACCATGTTACACATAGATCATTTGGTCAGGCAAGATTTTTTTCTTTAAAGAAAAATTTCTTCAGCACCTTTTAATGCACACAAAACGTGTACTTCTTTGCTTAACTACAGCCCATTTTAATGCCTTTTTCCCCCTTTCCCTTTCTTTCTGTTTCCTTGCTCAGAAGTATGTGAACCATCTGTGCACCTAATATGGTCTAATAACTATCTGCAAATCTGTTTCCCAGAAAGTGACATTACCAAAGCTGGAAGGCCAAATATTACCAGCTGCTTGCTGGAGTGCAGGCTCACACATCACAAGGTCTCTGCGATTTGCTTGCTCACTGGCCTGTTAAGCAGACAATATACGAAAATATCTTAAGACTCCCCAAGTCCTACATCCCTGCTCCAGACAAACACACCTGCACATTTGTTGGTTTTAGAATATCACAGCATAGCATTTGAATTTAAACGCTAGCATTTCAAACTGTTCACTTTTCATTGAGAAAGTATGTCCAGTAGAAATCAGACTTGTACTTTAAGATTTTTTTTTTCCATTGACTGTTATGAATGGCACTTATCTTAAGATATTGTCCAGAATATACATTTTTCATACATGCTGCACTTGTCTCATATCTGATTTTTTAATTATTTTTTCTTTAGGGACAAAGAGAAAAGTCAACAACTCAAAAAGGCTAATCTAAGTGTTACAATCTGTTCTCATTATGCCAGATCAATAAAAACTTTTCTGACTTTTTTATTGACAAGATACTTTCATTTTATTTTCGTGACACTTGAATAATGCAGAAGCACAGTACTATTGCTTCTTTTATAAGATCAAATGTTCAAATGGAAATTTGATTTAGAGATGCATATTAAATACTTGATGTAATTTTTAACCTTAAGTTAGTAAATGTACAAGTAATATATCTAAAATGATATGCTACTTATACAGCCATACCACCAGTAAGAACGTCTCTTAGAAATAGATGAGAGCCACAAGAAAATATTGGATTTTACTGTTCAATAAATAAATAAATCTCCATTTTTGAGGCTACATATATATTGGGGGCCTGTTATATACCAATTTAACTAAACATTAATGCTCGACTGATTAGCTGCAACATAATCCAATACACTATTCTAATATTTAAGAAAACTGTTACCTAAGTTTTACAAAATGTAACATAGAATAGTTAAGATGTAAGTGAGCATTTCTATCATTTCTACAACTGAAGTATTTTTCCAATCAGTCAAAATTCACCAAAGCAAATACATCAATTCAAGCGCTTAGCTTATACTTAGAATTGATTATTTGGATGACAGTTCAAAAGCTTATAGAAAAATCATTACTTTTTTCTGTAAAATTAAGTATCAGCCTGCTCTCCTTCATAGACGAAAGACTTCAAGAAAAGCCAATGGAAAATTACTGAGAATTTAGATTAGGTTTTAGAATTCTGTCTTCAATTCAGGAAAGCAGTTGGCATTCCTAACAGTCACCAGATTTATCAAGCTCATTACTTAATGAGGTCAGTCTAAGCAGTAAAACCAAATTGTAAGTCAGAAAAACAGCTTTTAATTCAAGAATGTTCTCTGGTGACACACTATTGACAATGATTTTTACATCAGTGGCTACGAGAGATGCAAAACACGTACAAGCCAGAGAGTTATCTGGAAGGTTATAACATCAGAGGTGCACAGTACTCCCCAGAATACAAAGGAAAGGATTACTTGATTCTAGCAGTTATTCTAAGGCAATTATCTATCCTGTACCTTACAAAAATTAAAGTGGTCTATAAAAATAAGTATTAAAAGCATTTTCCATGAGATTGATAATGCTATTTATACCCCTTTTCATGAACTCATAAAGAAACTTGTGAACAACGGTCTCCCATATTGAGCAACCTGGTGATGACGCTGATACATCAGCTTACTAATTAGCACACTTTGGAACTGTAGTTGCGTTTTGTTTCTTCTACAACATCTTTGTACAATGGAAACAATGGAAACTGTGAGCTCCAGTGAAACAATTAGGTTTCCCTCCCAAGAGCAGAAAAGCTTCTTTTACAGTCCGTCAGACATTTCAATGAAATGTTCTGCCTGTTCTACTTTTCCTTCCCACCTTGGAATATGTTACTAGGATGCTCACTCTTCCGCAGGTACTACAAACGCATCCTCCCACAATTGTTCCAGCTACTCGGCAGCTTCCAGTTCTCTTCTGATGCAGTATTTGTTAATAAACTTCCTTGCGCCCTAACCTGAACTTTAAGTCCTCCACCAGAAGCTTACCTATTCACAACTACTGCTCTCTAGTGCACCTACCACTGTTACGTTGACCTTTTAATGGTTCTTTTCTTTCACTGTCTCGTCGTGTGTCCGGTCTTTGAAATGCTGCCTGCTACACCTTTGAGGGATCAGGTTCCCATTTTAATACACGCACCTGCTTTGTACATCACTCAAAACCATACCTATAATGCTCGCAGAAAAGGTCAGTGGCATAAAAACAACACAGGAAGATGATAAAACCTCTATCACCAGCACAAAGGGACTCTGTAAATATTCCAGCTTAAAGAAATTATTTTAATTCAAAGAAAAGCCTAGACTCAATGCATGAATTACAAGAGGGAGATGCACCAGCTTCTGTTTCTGTTCAGGCTCCGTCTCCTATGACTGCCTTTTCATTAAAGGAACCCCTAGAGAAAACAGTCCTGTTTGCTTTGGGTTTTCTTCCAGTTCTTGTGCAGATTCTAGTCAGCTGCAGAACTTCCGTATATGAACAGAAGTGCCTTCATTTCAACTATTTTATGCAGACAAGGTGTGGTGTAAAATGATTAGGATTACGAGTACAGTCCAACTTGCCAGGACATTTTGCCTTCAAGCATGAGCAGAACTTCTGGGGCAACAGCATGAAATCTGAAAACTCGGCGCAGCTTCTTAAAATAGCCTACCAAACCTCTCTTAACCGAACACAGCACCGAATAAAATGATGTATTAAGATCACCATGATGCTTTTTAGAGGATGAGCTATCAATTGTCATTGGGAGCTGTATTTTATTTTTTTAATTCATTACTTCTAGTGATTAAGAACATGTCCTTCTAAAATTTAAGGGATGTTTATAAACATGAAGGAAATTAGCTTTTATACATGGGTAGATAGTGACAGGACAAAGAAGAATGATTTTAATCTAAAGGAAGGGATGCTTGGATTAGATATCAGGAGGAAGATTGTTGCTGAGAGAGTGGTGAGGTGCTGCAACAGACTGCCCAGAAAGGCTGTGGATTCCCTGTCTCAGGAAGTGTTTAACGGCAGGCTTGATGGGGCACTGGACAAGCTGATCTAACACTTGACCTAACAGTTGGCATCCCTCCCTGTGGCAGGGGGCTTGGATCTTGATGATCCTTGTGAGGTCCCTTCCAACCCAAGCCATAACATGATATGATTCTATTACATGATACAATATGTGGAATTATTCATATTTTATTTTCTGCTTAATTATTTATATAGCCATCACTCTTGCTAGCAAACAATTAATGCAACAAATAGCTTCTAAGAAGCTGCTGTCCAGCTAAAATTGACAAACTGAGAAGTGACAGCACAAGGAATTTCCAGAGTACGCTCCCACTTGTGAAGCTGCAACACAAATATACATCAATTTAGCAGGTAAGAAGAAGAAACTGATGTAGACTAGCAATTATTAAATCTTCTAAAATATCTTTGAGGTCAATCAAATACCCAAAGTGATTTCGAGGTAGTTTTGGCAGCTAGGAAACCATCCCACAGTAAGCTGGCACAACAGCAACAGGAGCGACCACAGCAATATCAGGTCTTGACACATTTCAGCACACGCATAGCACCTTCACACAATGTCATCATTTAACAAGATTCTTGTTCGCAGAAGAGAATGTTAATCAACTTTAGAGCAACTTGTGTATGGCACCTTTGTTGGACTACATTCATTTTTGATCCTTTCAACCCATTATCTACCTACAGTTGTAACAGAAGCTTAGTGCTATGGTAGAACAACATTTCCACTTTCACATGCTAAGCTGAAAGCACTTATTAACTGTGGCATTATTAAATCCTCGCTGTTCAGTGACTTGATTAGGAATGCATTTTGGCAAGTGCTCAGAGGAGAAACAGATTCCAACACTCTTACAGACACAAGAATCAGGACAGAAGTTCTTAGTTTCTCTTCATCAAACATACATGCTAGCTATCTCTATACAGCTCATCTGTACTTGTGCTCCTAATGACACCCACTGGGAGCACGAAACATACAATCTCATACAGTATTCCCTACAGCAAAAGAGACTAAGACATTGATTTTCCACTTCAAGCAATACCAGATCACCTCAGTTTCCTGCCTGATTTGATCTTTAGCAAGACATAAGTGTTTGCATCTTTACAGCTATTAACCTCATCGCTCCGTGACATTAGATATTGCTTTATTTTTTATTTTTCATAGAAAGCTCTGTGTTCCTCTAATACTTAAGCTTGTATTTTAATGGCGAAATATCATTCATCGGGTATTCAGGAAAGGAAAATAGTTATTCTGTTCAGGATCTATTTTGTAAAACTACACGTAAATTTGGCAGAAGATTCACAGATATCAAGTGATCAAAACACAGAAATGTCTCAAATGGTAGATCAGGCCTTCCAAAACTGAAGTCTGCAGTTGTTGCCAAGCTGATTAATAATTAGAATTTTGGTGTTGGCACTGAAAGACAGTATGTTTAAAGAAAGTTGAAATCTTTTAAATAAATAATGCTTCCATTATGGTCTGGAAGAAGGATTTTTCTAATTTAGCTTTTCTTGTTCCTGATACTTGTGTTGAAAAACTAACTCACAGCCAGAAACAGTGAAGAAATACTGAAATAGTAAATGAGATACAGCAACTGAAAAGAAGGAGCCTCAAGCACAGTGCAGCTGCACCTACCTAACAGCTCTTTTCTCTATCTGTTGGACCTTGCGAGGCTGTCAAATCAAAACTGAGCAACTTTAAGAAAAATCCAACAGTCTCCTCCACACTCAGAAATCAAATTTGCGTATTCATACTGTTTTGTGTGTTTGCTTAAAGTACTGTCACCTGTAGTTTTAAGAAGATCAAATGGAATAACAGAGAACTCAAAAGATTTCCATCAGCCCAGAGAGTTTACAAAAAGGAAAACGAGTTGTGAGTAGAGCAGGTTATGAATTATACAGTGTTTCTTGATTGCACATACTGAAGAATAACCTCAATCAGATTCCTTGACTTCCAGGAACAGAAATCCTGACTCTGTTTCCTGACAGCCACAGATGGTAGCAGACAGCCTCATCTCAGCACAGTTTTCTACAAATGGATTCCTCTAGAGCATGTACCAGCTCCACCCTATCCCAAATTCCCTTACCTCAGCCAGCAAACGCTGAACTACGTGCCAGACCACTGAAAATCTATACTAGGTCAGCTTCACAGTGACAGCACACAACAGTGTTTAATAGTCTAAATTGGGACTGCAGTTCCACTCACAGCATGACTGTGCAGTATCTACTCTTACTTATAACACTTTCTTAGTTATTATACTATTTTATTATTTTTATTTTTCAGAAAATAACTTCCCAGTATCTAAAGCACAATCCTTGAGAATAAAACAATTTCCCATCCCCATGAGCCAACACTGGAATTTTCTGCTGTTCTTTTTAGACTACTGCAGCAGTAGCGCTTTGAGCACACTTCAGACAAGGCAGCTTTCTGAACAGACCACAAGATATACATAGCTTTTTATTCTATTCCAGCCATGCTTTACCCATACCTCTCTTACCAAGAAAAGAAATGCCTGTAAAACACGACAGATTTAAGATATGCCCCTTCCCAAACCAATATATCATCAAAACAGATCAACACTCCATAGTAACAGACATAGGAATAAGCCTGCAGAAAATGCCTCTGAAAGCTGAGCAGCTGAGACTGTTTTCCACTCCCTCTCCTCACCTTTTTTTTTTTTTTTTTTTTTTTTTAATAATAATTCACAACTCCAGTCAGGTTGACAACTTATTGAAAATTGTTCTTCTTCAGAAAAGTGCTTATTACTGTGTACCATCTTTGTTACATTGATACTGACATTTAACACTCAATAAATCTGCAGCTCTTCTGTGAAGCTCTGCTTTACACTTCAGCTCAAGACTCCTACTAATACTTGCTAAGATTTTCCAGGGAGCAGGAGTTGGGTCCATATCTGGCACTTCATTAACATGCAAGCCACTTTCATATACTCCTTCCCCCTGGCAAGATGAATGAAGAAAGAAAGGACAAATAAAACCCCAAACCTCGTCCTAGGCATCTTTCACAAGATTTTGCAGCTCTTAACAGGCAAAATCAAATTGTGTGCCATTCTATTCAACTGTATTTTGCAACTTCTCCATCAATAGTCACTGTGAATTAAATGAAGAAGACTGACAGCTGTCCCAAACAGATTTTCTCATGCAAGTTCATCATGAGCGCCAATGAGAAACAGTCAGGGGACTCTGCTGACTGATGGCTCTCTCTCTCCAAATGGGGTGACACAGTAAGCTCTGAGGTAAGAATTCCAACACAGAAGCAATCCTGTGCGGCCCAGAAGGCACAGAATCAGTGCACAAAGGCTAGAAGGGGATCTGAGAGAGATGACTTCTGCACTCAAATTCAGAATCCTTTTACCTCAAGGGAAACGTTCAAATGACTTTCAAGTGGCAATAAAGCTCCTTCAAGCAGAGAACTACAGAGAGGCTTGTAGCAGAACTTGGTGCTAAGCACTTTGAATTCTCCAAGATAAAAGAAAGAAGAAAACTTGGTTCATTTAAGCAAGGAGTATAAAAATGAATCCAGAAGACTTCTTATTGAACGCCTACTTACGTTATTGATAACTGTCAACAGAATTAAGCCACAAAGGCCATCTCTTCCCATGTTTTTTGGTGTTCATTTTTCTAGATGCCAAAAATGAGCAACATTGTTAATTTGAGCTACATTTAATTTTTAGAGAAGCTGAAGAGCAGAAGTGCATGAAACAGTGGGTCTTTCCCTTTGGGAAGGTGGTCAAACCATCCCTTCTCAAATGATATCCTTTTTTAAGGCAGACATACACAACATCAGCGGATGCAGTGATGGTGGAAGCAGCCTACAGCCTCACACAGAGCACAGAGCAGCAGGATTCTCATTAATTTACGGAGAAACACAGTGGAGGCTGAGCAATGGAAGCTTCTCAGGAAATACTTCCCACACGTATTTAGGATTTGGAATATGAGTGACTATCCACACAGAGCAGAGGTTAACAGTGTCCAAGTTGGAATCTCCAGGTCCAGCTAGAACAACAACCCAGAAATAAAATGTCCAAGGAGGAGGAGGACTGGGTTGGTTTTGTTTGTTTGTTTTTAAAGTCCAGATGTGTAATCAGAGGGGAGATATGGATTCAAACTCAAGTTATTAGGAGTAACAGAAGTGCGTTGCTAACATGTAGAGTCAAACAGGGCTGGATCACACCAAAAGAAAATGCACAATCACTATTCAATGGTATAGAAGAGATTTAAATTTTCAGTTCCTCTGATTACATGATTGCACATTATGGAGACTTTTTTTTTTTTTTTTTTTTAATAGACTGTAGTAACTTTTTTACTGCTGATTCTGAATAGATAGCTTCAGTCTTTCATCTCCTCTGTCACAAATTAGAAAACCACACTTCTAGATTCTCAGCTGCTGGATATTTGCACTACTCCAGCAACCAAAACAGTCCAATACCTTCAGATTACAAATGAGGTGACCCCTTCGCACAGAGGACAACAGTGAATGAAGAGTGAAATGTGACAGCTGATGAATTCCTTGGGGTTAGCTCCCTTTCCATTTCAGAAATGGAGCATATGCAGTGTTTCATGCATGCAATGTGTAAGAAATAACAAAACCAACCTTTGTTATTTTATTGTGAGACTTCTATTACTGGCAATATTTCTTCTCTCCACAAATACTTAAATGACAACTCCAGCTTTCCTTAAGAAAAGGAAAACACCTAGCAGTCTGAATGCAAAGTAAATCTGAGACTTATAAGGGAAAAAGCTCACAAATGGGAAAGCATCCTGGAATCTTAATGATTTTAAATCACACCTTTTTCATCCAATCTTGTGATTCAACAATTTGACATAAAATGTTTAGGATCAATAATGCTATACTTACTAATCACAATATTTCATTTTGGCATGCAACTAGCTTACGTTTTAACACAAAATTTGACTCTACATTTTGAAGAAATTAAATTTAGCAATAATCCCTTTGGAAGCCATTGTTAGCTCTTAGTACACTACATGGCATTAGTATGCCATTACTGAGATGCATAGCAGTTGCTTTCTTCCTTGGGGAGGCTATATAATCCATTCTCGGAAACATGAGCATGAATGTAACTGAGAAGTTTTTGCTTACTGAGAAGTTGTTATCTCTACTATCAGTGCATTTGTCCTTGCCAGAATTATTTCTTGGGAAAGACTTCTTACTTCTCCATAACTGCATAATTCTTCCCTGCTCTCACCACAACAGCACCTTGCTGTGCCTTCCCCTTCTCTCTCTTTCATCGTACCTCTTAGTTCAGGAGGAACACTGAGGGCATCCTGGGCCAGGACCAAGAAGACTGCGATCTTTCACCCTCTCTGTCAGTTCCTTTCTGATTTTTTCAATACTCTGCAGTTCACAGAACACTGGACAGGAACACACCGATTTTCTTCCTCGCTGTTTATTTGTTATTTACAGTGCAGCATAACAAGCAGTTTGTCAAACAGAGCCAAAGCCATTTTAAAACATCCCTCCGGAGAGGGGTTATAACCTGACCCAAGTCCACATGGAAATCATTATAAGACAGTGTTCAAGAGACCTGATTATTGACCATAAGAGGAGTCCTCTATCTGCTTCAGCACACTCTCTTCTCCAGCAATCACTCAGTACTGTTTACATTTAAAATCATATTTGTCCTAAGAGGCTTGAAGGCAAATTTACTGGCTTTTTCACCACCACTGTGCTGCTGCTTTAGATGTGTTCTTCCTTTTTATTCAATTCAATTTCATAACCTCTTTACAAATACAATTGTATTATCGTAGCATTTAGCTACACTTTATACACATCATCTGCCTAGTATCCAAGAAATAAGAAAATGGTATGATTTACACAACTGTGTAGAAGAAAAAAAAATATTGAATGCAAACAAGCTGTCAATGCCACAATCATCAACAAATCCATTAAATTAATCCTTTTCAATTTTTTATCCAAAAAAACCAATTTGCAATAAAAAATATCTGAAAGTTGTGTGAACTGTTCTGTTTGCTGTACTTCTGTCCTATGTTAATAAAAACACTGTCCTGCTCTATTTCTAATAGTTGTCTGCAGTATACAACAAGGTATAAAGCAAGTATCTACCTGGCTCTGTACTCCTACGTTCCAGGGGCATAGATAGCAACTGTACTGGTCAATATTAGTGCCAATAAATTAACTAATTACTTTATAACTAAAGTAATTGTTCTTGATTTAAAAAAAAAAAAAAAAGAAAAAGGATAATATTGTCTTCAAGGAGAGAATGCATTCTATTAGCTCAAACACAGAATTGACCCTAAAACACAAGAGAAGATACTAAATTATTTTGATAGCATACTATTAATACTACTTTTTCTTACCTCTAGTTTTACCTTACAAAAGCATCTTTCAGCAAGAGAAAGTGATTTTTAGTTTACAAAAAAATTATTAATTACAAATTTTATAGTACACATAACAAAGGCAATGGTGCTAAACTTTTGCTTTGAAGTAAGATAGTTCTGGGTTTCCCAGTTCAAGAAAGACAGAGTCCTCCTTGAAGGATTCCAGCAGAGGGCCACAAAGATGATTAAGGGCCTGCAGCAACTGCTGTATGAGGAAAGGCTGAGAAACCTGGGGCTGTTCAGCCTGGGGAAAAGAAGACTGAGGAGGAATCTGATAAACGTTTATAAATATCTAAGGGGAGGTGGGAGGCAAATGGATGAGGCCAGGTTCTTCTCAGTGGTGTGCAGCGACAGGACAAGGAGTAATGGCCTGAAACTTGAATACAGGAAGTTTCGTACTAACATGCAGAAGAATGTCTTGATGGTAAGGGTGATGGAGCACTGGAGCAGGCTGCCCAGAGAGGTGGAGGAGTCTCCTTCTATGGAGATATTCAAAACCCAGCTAGACCTGTGTGACCACTTGTAGGGTATCTGCTTTAGCAGGGGGATTGGACTCAATGTTCTCTTGGGGTCTCTTCCAACCCCTGCAATTCTGTGATAATCATAGAAATGCATGAATACTGACTCTTGCTCCTCGTGGATAATAAAAATACTTATTTGACCAATTCATCTTACCATCATTCAGATGGAGTGCTTAATACTAAAATTTGACATTTTGTCAGAAGAGCAAGCTGCTGAGCATGCTGAAGTAAACAAAAAGCTTGCCTATAGAAGTCTAACACTGGGGTTCAGGCTACACAGGTAGGCAGTTCAGATACCATTTCAACAGTTTTAATCCCCTCTACAGGAGGATATCCAAGAACTAAAATTTATACTGCATATCCAGTTTCCAAAGCAGACTCTTCACAGATATATAATTTCCATAGTTTTTTTGCTTTTATTAACTGTTTCAGCCTATACAGTTTGGACTGATTTTTCCAATTTGACTATTTTCATCAAGGACTACATAAACAAAACAAACTCTCTTCAGGCTACATATATGTTGCTATTGTTTTCTTTTTCTAAACGAATAGCCTCTGTGAGTTTTGTCACTACAACACATAAACTAGGACTCGTCTAAAACACGAACGTGATGCACTAAGGCTCTAGTCTGGCCACCACACACATCACGGAAGCTTCCCTCTTCATAGAACATAGAAAGCCATTTAAGAAATACATAAGCTGTTACTTTACCCATAACCACAGCCTATCGTAAAACTTCCAACAACAGAAAAAAAATGGTTGTCAGGCAATCACGAGTCACCAGGATTAAAACTTCTGCCGAAATACATTCAACTATGATAGAAATCACTCTTGATAGACTGAAGTCTAGAAGATAATTTTTCATCAATGCCAAAAAGATCTTTAATTTGTAAATTGAAAAACATCAATTTGAGCAAAGGTTCAAACTGAAGTCAAAACTCTTCCCAAGAGAGAAAAAAATAAGATTGCAAATCATATCCCACATGACTGCTCTGATTACTGGCTGATTACTAATTGAAAGTTCTACTTATTCTCAAACTCTTCTTAGAGTTAAACTGCAAAAGCAGTTGAAATTCATTGAAGTTTCTGAAATTTCTGAACGCTTCTGGCAATGTCAAAATTGACTTCTACATTGCCCTACTCACACAGTGAAAAACGTTAGGAGATGCCTCTATATCTATTTTAAAATAATGCAGAACTCAGCAAAATAAATCTTTACTTGATCAGTAATGCTTTAAAAGCTAAATTACAGCTACAATATGTAATGAATAGATAAAATTTTCTGAATAAGAATAAAATTAATATAAAGAAATTAAGTTACAATTGCTTGAGGAGACAGAACTATCTGATTTTATGAGATAGCTACCAAAGGCAAATCAGAGCAGTTTCAAAAGTCCCCCTGTCTTCTAATCTCAAAGTTTCCAAGGAGTCAAAGCAGAATTTTAGTGAATCGTAGTCTTGCACATAAAACTGGATCTCAATACTAGTATTATGATAGAACGTCTCAATTAGGAATTATGAACTTTCCAAAGCACTGAAAACACTGCTAGAGGGTAGACACGAGTAGCATAAATTAATTTATAAAGTCTATTAAACAGCAGCATCTCTCCTACTGCCTAGCAGAAACAGTAATGCTCTGTGCTTACAAGTGTGTAAAGGTACTACTTATCTCTCTTATGGATTTTTCAAGGTAATGAATCTCACAGAAAATTATCTTTTTGATTAAACAAACACGTTTGCTTTGCATAAACACAACGAACAGCTATAGAAAAAAACAAAATGTATGCAAAATGAATTTGAATCTCGACACATGGATATCATGTATTTCTCAGTTACTGAGAGAATGCTAATGGAACATCCTCTAGCTCAAATTAAATCACGCACTCTCACACACGAAGAGCAGTAAAGGAAAAGCAATTAGCAAATTTTCAGCTTACCAGTTGGGTAGACCAGCATTTGCTAATTGGTGTTAACATCAGAGTCAGCATATGCTATACAGTATCAACCATATCTTTTGGAACATATCCCTCTTTGAAAGGTCTAGGCATAACGCTGCAGGTTTATTCTTTCTCTGTAATACAACTCTAAAGATTATGTATTTTCCACTGCAGCCATAACCACAATCACGTGAGAGTCTCTCTTGTCTAATATACATTTTACCAAAGCAAAATCGAACTACGCAGAGTTAAATGGCAGACCAAGTCTGCGTTCCAATAGAATATCTCCAGACAGAATCAAAATGAATCTTCTGGGGAACAACAGCTGGTAAAGATCTAATGGAATATCACTCTCACGGCAGAAGCTTACTCAGACTTTGTCATATCACAGGAACTATGCAGACCTTAAATCCTAACTAGCGAGACGGTGGAAAAAGAAGAGTCTTTTAAGAGAATTTTCAAGTGAATCAAGTGTCAGAGTTCAGTTCTTTAAAGTGAACAGTAACTTCAGTAAATTGGAAAAGTTCACTTTTAAGATCTTTCAGACAAAAAAAGAACACCTTATTTTGTCTCAACATAAACACTACAGACAGATTCTGCTTAATCCATATGAATGTATCTATAGAGCAGGAAGAGGGGAAGCTTTTCATAACACTACTTTTGTGATAAAGCAGCTATTTCCTGAGGCAGCTATTTTCATAAGATACTTTCTTTTCTACACCTCTTGTTCCTCCATAGAAACAAATATTACTTTCATTATGTTGGAAGTTCTTTGTTATCATTGCTAGGGTTTTCTTGCATGTGTTTTTTTGTTGTTGTTGTTTTGTTTTGTTTTTCACTTCTTCCAAAACGTCTCAGCCACAGATTTTGGAAACAAGATGAGTGCTTTCTCTCACAATTGGAAAGGAGATTATATGGGAATAAATTGCAGTAACATAAACTAATCTTTTAGGTTTTCATGTTATAAAAAAGAAAAAAAAAAGTGTTCATGAGTGGAAGCAAAAGGAAAACTGTTGAAGTAGATAAGCTGCATGTTTTCCTTTGTTGTTGTAGTAATAGAAGTGAAGAAATCTGCCTATTTTTTTAACATCAAAAATAAACTGTCCTGCCTTCTTTTCATTTTCTGCAAGGAAATGGGAATATCTATCGAAGAAGCCTGAGATTTCTGTACAGGTCCCTTTTCGCAGCTCAGTCTGTTCACCTTGGACAGACATCAGGGATGCTGGGATTCCTAATCATAAACTGCAACGCAATTTCCAAGGAGACTGAAAAAAATATATTGAACTAGTACAGCTTGTGCTAGGAGTACTAACCCATGCAGCTTTTTGCATTGTCTTACAAGAAGCTTGATCTGTTTCTGTTTGTTAATCAACATTGGTGTTTTTTTGGCACCGAGAATCAGATACGCAAAAACTCCAGCTCAAGTCCCAGAACTGTATTTTTATCGGCAGCAAACATAGACTGGGAAACACAAGACTCTGTTTTTTATGTGACACTAGTAATGCACAAAGTACATGCAACACAACACTTTTTGGTATTTATAGAGAATTATTTCAGAAAAAAGGTATATATAAAATTTGAATCGTGTACACTGATCCGAAAGAAGCAAAATAAGATGCATTTGCTTTCAGTTTGTCTTAGATAGGAAGGCCATCGGTGTGTTTCGTTATAGTAGTGACTCTTACTCTGCACTTTAGTGAGATGGGGACCATTAACTATTCATAACAGAGAAATATCCATTGACAAGAGCTTTAGGAATTAAGCAGAACATCACATGATCTCCTTCCAGCTTTGAGTAAGACATCCTTCTGAATCTCTGTATTGTAATCTCTTCGTGAGGCTGTGCCAAAAGGTCAAAGCATGACAGGTATTAAAGAGGATAATTAATAGGATGCTTGGTTGTGCCTTACATTTTTAGTAAGGTAAAACAAAGTAATGTCTGAAAAAGAGGTCAGCTATAAGCAGCAATGAGGAACTAATCTATACTCTGTGCTATGGTGTTTCAGATCAACACGGATTACATTAATCTGTGTGACCCTCCTGCAGTGATTCTTGCCACATGACACAGAAAATAGTGAGTGCTGGGGGTTGCCAAAAGACATCTTCAAGCTGCTGCAGATTAATGCACCCACAGGAGAGGAGGGGGAGAGGCACTCAGTATAACTCACCACCTCATGAGAAGTGAAACTGACAGCATAAATAAGACAGATATCCAAGCAAAGTATATCTTACTGAATTTATATGTCACTCGGGTATGCTTGCATACAAATGCAAGCCAACAATGGCTTGCTTTTATGTCCTCCTGGATACAAGATCCCTTGGTTCTAAAGACAAGTGTGGTAACAACCTTTTAAAGATGGAAACATAAAATAGCTTGTTTTCAAAGGGAAGTCTCACCTCCTTGTTGAATGGAAGCTAACTGAAGGACTTTCAAAAGCAAATTTTATTCTGAAATCTCAATGCCATTGCTGAATGAACAATAAGCACCTTTCAGAGGTGGTATGTCAGTAAACCCTTCACTGCCAAAGCTGCAAGGGCGGAAGCCACACATACAAGTCTGCTATTTGGTCAGTATAAACAGTCTTACAAGTAAATGCCATTAAAAACAGGCATAAAAAGCAGCTTACACTGCAGCAACGTTTCAATTCCCAGTGTAAGCTTAGTTGGTTGCTCCTAGGCAAAAAGAGATGACTACCTACTTCTCCATGGAACTCTACACAGCAAACTCTCTATAACCCAGAAACCTCCTTACATATAGGTTCATACTGCCATGTGAGATTAAGGATCCGAGCTTCCACTCTCAGCACTCACCAGCTCCCATCTGGAAGAGATCTAACTGTACAACATTCTTCCATATTCAGTTTTCTCTAGGATCCAAATTCCTTGGATCTCATGTTCCAGACAAGGTTTATTTTTAGGCCAGATGACATTTGTTCCAGGAATCACGATACACAGGGAACCAAAGCTAGTATTTACTATATTTAGTATTATTTGTCTGTAGATGTTCCAAGTTAAGGAACATGCTTGGTATTGAGACCATTTATGTGGACAAAGTAGGATTGATTCAGATTCAGTATTTATCAAACATCAAGAAAAAACTGATTTCTCAGTTTTTCCACTATATTACCCCTCAATAACATAAGAATACAATAATTACATGAATCAGTGAGAAGAGTTACCTGATGAACCACTAGGACTGAAATTCATGCTAATTGCACTCATGTTCAATCCTACAATTTCCATACTTCCCAGCACAATAGCATAACAGAAACTATCCTACTGTAGTTTTCCATTATTATAATTTTCAAAACTCATTATTTATATCCCAGTGCAAAGAAAGACAAGAGTTTTTCAGTGTGCAAAAAATGATAATGTGAATTAGTTCCTTCAAAATACAAAACAACTGTAAAATAAAAGATGCAAATTAACAGAACTGTCAATTTCAGAAGACCTGAATCCTGTACTGCCCTGATGAAGACTACTTGGGGCTGAAAAATTCAGATGATCTCCTTTCAAACTACTCTTCCATCTGAATGAGCCTTGGAAAACATTTTGATGAGCAGAGCAGGGGGAGAATGCAAAAAACACATTTTATTTCCTGGGTTATGAGTGGCTGTCTTTCCTGCTTATAGCAGGGGGATGGAACTAGATGATCTTACAGGTCCTTCCCAATTCAAACCATTCTATGAACTTAAGCTTGGATTCTTCAGGGGGAAAAAATACTTAAAGACATCTCTTTGAGTCGTCTAACTGATTTTAACATGTTTCTAGATTATTAGATTGTGCAAAGCAGTCTAATTCCTACTGATTCTGTACAGCTACACAGATAACAGCCTGATGAGAACTTCTTCTGTCTAAATAAGTAGCAGATAAACTACAGCTTAATACAATAAAACAGTTTTATATGCACTGATTAAAAATGAGCTTGATAACTGACTCATGCTCAATAAACTTACAACGTGAGTAGTATGCCCATCAAAAACATGTATGCATCAACATTATTTATAAATAAGTGTTTACACTGTGCACAAAAACCCATGTGAGAATAGTATAAAGACACTGGATCAAATTAATTAGAAGCAATGCTGGCTGATTAAATTTCTATCTTTATTTGTGTTAGATAAAGGATTTTTTATTTTTTTTTTTGCATTATTCACTAAAGTCATTTGGATTTAATCAAGTTGTTGGTAGAAGTGTTAGAAGACTTTTCTCTCACATTCTGCAGAATATGCTATTCATAAATCAGACTCATACATAAAAATGATCACATGCATTAAAGAGTTTTGCTTCCAACAAACTGTCCTGCGGCCATCTGTCCAGAATACTGATTTTGCTCTAGAAAAGAAAAAAGCAATAAGCTCACATGTCTTTCAGTTCAAAGTCTGTGTTAACCCTCCTCCTAAAGAGCGCAAAGAAACTAAACTGAGTAGGTCTGTGCTGTCCAACTAAATGGTAAAGGAAGTGATGCAGGAACACGAAAATTGTAATGCAGCCAAGGATCACTTACGACACTTCAAATTAAGATCTCATTTAGTTAAGCACTTATGCATTTTAATGAATTGTTTTGAAAAAAAAAATGAAGATTTTCAGATTTCTCAGATTTTCTGACTTATCCATAAAAACATATTGTACTTTACAGTTTTCATACATTTTGCTCCCAAAGTTTGCATTCAAGAGCCATACGAAATTCTGATGGTGAAAACTTTGCAAACTGCAAATGTGTCACATGCAGTTTACTCTTCTATTAATTACAGACATTTACACTTCAAGATTCCTACATTAAAGCAACATAATTAATTTGCATTATTAACACACTCATGTTTTAATAATTCTGCTTCAAGACGACTGGATTGATTACATCTACATAAATACATTTAGTATTCATTGAAAACCGTGTTTAAAATTGAAACTGAGAATGCGTTTGACTATGATCTATTAAACATTTTCATGGCAGGTGCCCATACTGGCAGCAGTAGTTTTAGAAATACCTCATCTCTTAGTCAGCTTCTGTTCTTCTTTCTTTCCAAAGTAATTCACATTCTGACTACTCTTAAATTGTCAACTACTTTCAGATCAAAAATGCAACTTGGGAGGGGGTAGAGAAGAAGAGGGGTGCAATGCAATCCTTATCTTTATTCTTGGATGCATGGTGCATGCAGAATGCTGCTTTGATAAATGAGTATGAGATCCACCAAGAACAAGACTCCACACAAAACGTGCAGCTTGAGATAATACTTCAGAAAAGAACGACAAACCAAACAAAAACATCAAACTAAGCAATTCAATACATACTGCAGCATCACACACGATATTTTCTTGCTATGGAGCTAAAAAAGCACTGCTGTACTCTACGGATTGCATTGGAACTACCACTACTATGAACATGCATGTTTAAAAACATGTATCTTCTTATTCCAGTAGTAATTTATGATCTGTGACGATGCGTACCATTACTAAAATCTCTCTGAAACACTGAAATTGCTGTTATGCTACTGGAGTACACAATAAGCAGCTAAGATACCCTACAACACTGGAAAGCCAGTAATATACAATCCCTTCAAGCTTTCCTCAGCTGGCAGTTTAAAGACTCAAAATTAATGGAGTTACATGCCTCAAATTAACTAATACCTTCTGAAAACTCATTTCAAAAATCAAACTCTCCAAGTTTAAAAATCACCATTCCAATACATTAAGGCCTCAGTCATACACTGTCACCAATTGCAGTGCCAGGTATGTAACTGCTGGTTAGTTTTAAGTGTTTTAGATGTAAAAATACCAAAGCCTAACTCCAGAAATTTCTACACCTTAAGTCCTTTGCACCACCTGTTGCCATTTAACTCTGCTTGAAGAGACGGAATCATATGCACTAAGCCCATTAGGAAGTATCTGCAATATTGGCTAAAATAAAAGACTAATGCCCAATTATTGTACTTCAAAGGAATTTTTTTTTTCACTTGAAAGAAAACAATGCAAATTCCTCTGATCTCCAACCTAGGACTTCTCATAATGTCACCATTTACAATCAAATCATTTTCTTCAAGAAGGCTTATTCTCCCTCCTGAAGTTCATCATGAAATTTACCCACGAGGGATTGGAGTCATAGCATAAGTACTCCAACAGCTCTGCATTTCTTGTTAAATAGCGCTGTAGTTCTATGCCATCTGAAGTAATAACAACAGAGTATGTATTCTCATCAAAATGCAGCATCCTTTTTTAAGGATTGCAACCTTGCAATTAGGTCCACTGATGAATGCAAGGCAAAGACAAATGCCAAATAACTTTGAAAAATCAAAGATGTTGTACTCCATAAAGTAATTAATCCAGCTTCCAAAGAAGCATGTTTCCTGAATAAACTTATGTGAATTTATGAAATATCAGGTACTATCCTGATCTAATCCCCAAAGTATAATTAGATACAACATCTAAGATCCAAGGAAAAGAAGTTATCTCCCTATCTTTTCCTATGTATATATTTTTTTAATTTTTTTCCTGTGTATATTGGTTAGCTTGACGATCTTCAAGGTCTTTCCCAACCCAAATGATTCTATGATTCTAAGATCCTGTATAGTAGCTGGATTCTATTCATTAGTTCTCTAATAGCTGCAATGCTATATCTTCATTTTTCAGAAACAGTACATTTAGAGCAAGGGACGGACTTAAGTGCGAGGAGGTTATCACTACCTCCGACAATGAAGCTTTCTTTCTGTGGCAAGCAACAAGCAGCTTTGGGTACTCTCCATCACAGAATCATTACAGCTGGAAAAGACCTCCAGGATCATCTAGTCCATCTGTCCACCTACCAATAACATCTGCTAACCCATATCCCTAAGTACCATATCTCCATGGTTCCTGAACACCTCCAGGGACAGTGACTTCACCATCTCTATACCTTGCCCTGATTTGATCAAATTGCAACTGCTTTGCAGAGTAGGTTACATTCTCCTCTATGCGGTACCATACGGTCCATGTTACTGGGCACATTATTAGTTGCTTCCACCTAAATAAATATCTTCATGTCTCAACACACTAAGGATAGGCCAGAGGCCAGCTGTATAGACTGCTGGTGCTATACTTCAGCTCAAGGAGATGGAGGACATGGAGGTGTCTCACTTTACAAAATGGACTAAAAATAATTTAAATAAAAACTTGGGGGGAAAAAAAAGCAAGCCCAAGAGCTACTCGCAGCGTTCCTATAGGAAAATAATAAAAATAATATGAGATAGAAAATAACTAGAGAAAGAGGCCTAAATCTTTCTCAGCAGCAATAATATCATGCTATACAAATCTAACAGTAACAATTTCAACAATATCTTTGAGCTTCCTGCTTCCAACAAGGATGATTACAACAGGTATTTATACTTGCTTAAAAAGCAGCGAGGCACACTAGATACGGGATTTTAACTCTGCAGAATTTCACAGGCATATCCAAGAATTTGCACAGTTTGACTCTTTATAAAGCAGCTTCCCAAAGACACCACCAGTACAAAACTCCCCAGACTGAGAGCCCCTTCCTGCTAACTTTGTGCTGTATGTTTTAACCTCTACAATGATCCTCTCCCTTACCTTGGCAACAACACGCTCAGAAATACTGTTAAGGCATATTTGTTTCTTTAGACATACTCCCTGGACCAGAAAGTTCACCATGCAACTCTTCAGAATACAGTGTGCCAGTTTTAGGTTAAACATTTTTCAAGTGTCTAAAAACCTACTTGCTTAAATGCTGTCCTCAGAAATACCATTGTTTTCTTCTTTACCTCACTGCACCCATTAGTACGTAAAATTCTACCTACATGGTAGAATCCCATTTTGTGCCTTTTTAAAACTAAGATAGGGTTCAAAGTCTAAAACACCATACTTTAGCTTATTTACTATTTCTGGCATGTATGCGTTGAACAACTTATTCACCATCAGTGCCAAGATGCTGACATAATGGAATATTTTTCCCTGAGAAACAGTAAGCACTTTGTCCCTTGTGTTTATGCAATTAAGAAAGCTTTTTTGCTTTTTTATTTTTTCTTTTTTGGTTAGGAAAAGTGTTTGTTCCTTCCTACTTCTCAAATAAACGTATTATAAAAGTCACCCAGCACAGCAGTTTTGTTTTAGTTGATAGCACTCAAATAGAGGCCACTGGGCACTAAAGAACGCCAAGCTGTAGGGAGATGAAGCTAAACACAAGCTAACATCAGGAGAACACTGGCTGAATATCTTGAAGAATAACAAATACATCACTTTTAAAAAACTTTATGTGCATACATACAGACATACATTAATTATCAGTACTCTGATTAAATATAACACCTAATTATTTCAATAAGTTCTTCTTACTTTCATTTATGCTTACTAAGATCAATACAGTCTTCTAATACCCAGTATATTCACCACGACGTGAAGCTATACTTTGATCAAGCTAGACTGCTGCTTATATTTGAAGATGGTGACAATCAAAGACCAGTTTCCCTTGAAATGAACGTTGAGGATAAGTAATCTGAGCCAGAACTTCAAAAGTCAGCTGAGCTGATCATCCAGCTATCCCAGCATGTTCTGTGTTGCAGTTGAATTTCTGACAGGGTCTCAGCTATGCCCTTCCCCTTAATCCTGAGTCAGTGTAATCGCATTACACATACAGAGTGTTTAATTAGTTCTGGAAATGCTACAGAAATCTAGGGAGAGTAGGTTGGCTTGCAATACTCAAGGCAGAGTTAGTCAGAAATAGGTATTCTCTGCATATAAACTGGCTCACTGAAATAAGGATCTCAAAAGCAGTCTATGGAAAGTAATGACCTGACCCCCTTAAGCTGTTTTCAGATCAAAACAGCTGTTCTGTAACAGCTGAGTTGCCATCCTGGAATTCCTCCGTTTTAAGCGACCCCAATAGCACCCATCCAATAGGAATTTTGCAGGAATTAGTCATAATGACAAACAGGACTGAAAGGTTCTGCAGCTGCTGGAAACGGGAGCTTCATTTGGCCCCTTCTTTGCCTCTAGCTGAAACACAAGCATTTGCTTCAGCTTCATAAGAACAGTCCCACAGAAATCATCACTCACATGCTCAGTAACTACCTTTTTCATGCATTTTCCTCTTTTATCACAGAAGTGACAAGAACGACATCTGCAGTAAAAACCCTTAAGCTGAAACGGGACAAACAGTTGCTTGTTATTGCAAAAATATTAAGAGCAAATTAGTCCACCCAACCAATTCTAAGCTGCACGCTGGTTCTAGAATGATACAAATGGCAGATGGAAAATAGCCTCCATATGTTAATGACTCAAAGCATCACTGTAAACTGTCACTGCTCTAAAAACAAGTGTTATTCAGTATTATAAACAAGCAAACGAAAAAAGGAATTACCATATCAGACAAGATTTTTGGTTAACCAGCTTCAGCATGATGCCTCCAGCAATCGCAAAGAAATTTATGCTTTGGAAGAAAAGCAATTTCTGCCTGTGATGTACCTAGTCAGCCTACAGTGATCTCCCACTCACTACTCTCTACTGAGTTCTTTCTGCAAATGGACCCTCATTCCACTGGGAAAACTTTGCAACTACAATGTACTGAGAGAACTACAGTGCAGAAACATACAGTCTTTCCTCAATCCAAGGAATGGTCCTTCTGCATGCAGTGGGTGGAGCAGACTAACTCCAAAAGGAGAGGGTAGTGGCCCAAGACTATTTTACTGCAAGAGAAGCTAAAAGCATATTAGAAAAAAATATATAGTATTTAGAGCAAAATTCATCCATCAGCTCTTCTCAGATAAAGCTTTTCTATTTCAACTCAGCTCAACGAGGACTAGCTGACATCACAAGCCAAGTAGGCATTGCCAAACTCTGAGATTAAGTATCAGCACCCTCACGACCTGTGGAACACAGAACATGACTTTCTAAAATTTGCTTCTCATTTCAAATAAGGAATCAAAGGAAATAAAACCTTCTAAACAGTTTGATTAAACATATTCATTAGCTTTCACTGAAACACATGCAAGGCCAAAACTTACATTCCCATTTACTAGAACAACTAACTCTAAGTGCTTGACACGAGGTTATATTTAATCTCCTCCCTAAATTTGTATAGATAAAGATGTATTTCAGGTCTGCCTTCTAGAATACCATTTTCCATACTACAGTAAAACAAGCAAGTAACAGTCAACTGCTTTAATCCGTGACTGATGTGATGCATGATCCTGACTGGCATTGCCTTTTGGATATCGTAAGGTTTTCACTTCTCAGTGCACATGGCAACATAAGCTGACTGACTGAACTAACCAGAGGGTGTTTTCATTTAATCAGCTTCACCTGGCCCAGGAAATGGCAAATATTACTACTGCTTTACCCATGCTGCACATATGTAGTTATTCAGATACAGGGCCAAGGCGTTAATGCAGGCATTTAACAACACTGGCAACCCTTATTTGACACAAGCCATAAAGCACACACCAGGAGATATCTGGAACACAGATAGATTCACAAAAATACTTCAATCCGAAAATACTGATTAAGCAATAATGTTAAAAAAAAAAAAACCATCAAATATGAATTAAAGCCTGCAGCAATTAAGAGGATGATATATTTAGATAGCAAATAGTAATCTTGCTCTTCTAGCTATGCACAGACAGCCACTGCTGGCAGAACCTTACATAGCTGAATCAGGTAGTTAATCTAAAAGAGGGGAAATGAAAATTGGCCAGCAGGGATGCTCCTGATGATTCCATCTCAATTATATGTAATTATTCCAAGATTCTAACAACAAGTTTGAATATACAGATCTCAACTAAGTGATTCCAGCAAGCTCACCAGTTTACCTTGCTCTGATGTTTTATGATGCATGCATGCTCTATGCATGAACATTTGGGTGTCTTAGGAAAAGTATCTCTTGCATATACTGGCTGCGGGAAGCTGGCTTTTACCCATGGATGGCAGATGGCATCATCAAAGCAGCACAGCTGTACTGTAAGTAACTCCTACACCAAAAGAATTACTGCAAATGGGAATCAGTCAGTATCAGGATTGAAAACAACAGAATCCGAAGATGAATGGGCAGCAGTGGGGAGGACTAGACTACTTCATCCTCTTCTTTGCACATCCCTGGTAAACCTGCCAAGTCTTAGTGTTCCTAAGCTGAGTAGACTCTCATACTATCACTAGGAGGCCGGGTGTTCAGGCACTTAAGACAGGTGGGCTGGAAGTCCTAAGATTTCCCATGGTTTTTTTTAGCAACACAGACAACAAGAGCAACAGAGAAACAGTGTCACTGCTAATGCAGCATAGGATACTTGTACTCCAGTTTTAGTACTGTAAGACATACTGAGAAAGTTCTTAACCACTGCTGAACGCAACGTTCTGCTGGTCTCCTCTCAGGTACATAGGATCAGAGGCAGTTGCCTCGGTGCACCCTGCCAGCTGCCTCCCAACAAACAGCCTGTCATTTTGCCTGCAGCCTAACGCTGAGCTCTGACCCTCCAGGCAGAACAGCCAACCTCAGCATATGGGAATCTCTGCCAACAGACTTAAAGAGACTCTGATGTTTCCAGTACATGATAGAAGACCTTCTGCAACATCAAAATCCAGTCTGTATTTCCATGGAAGACAGGTTGAAAGTGAACACAGTCCTCAGTGGAAAACAGCAATGCCCTGCTGAGTAGCATGCTGTATTTTGTAGGACCACAACAAGCATCCTATTCAGCACAGAGACTATTTCCCCAACTCACCTATCTCAGTGTTACAATAGAAACACACGGGGAAATCACTGCATAATTTTGTCTGTACAATAGCAGTGCTGTTAGGCAAATGAGCTGCATCTTAAAAGTGAAACAGTACATTTAACAAATGAACAGGCTAAAAGTACGTTACCAGTATACCAGACAGAAATTAAGGTCTTTATTTTACACTACAAAATGTGTAGTTATCAACTAGACCAGAGAGTTCTGATTAACTCACGCTCTTTTTCAAAGGCAGTTGGGCAGCATGAGAGGCTGGGGTAGGTGCACAGACAAATATCTTAGGTAAATTCAGCAATAGATTCTCAGCATGCTATATTAAGAAAAAAGCCCCAGAGCAACCAAGTGCAACGTAGAAGAGAAAGAGCTTTCCATCAGTTGTTTTTTACTGAAAAATTCTGTACCCTGCTAAGGTGGAAGCCCTGTGTTTCATCAATCACTTATTTTCTAAACATGTATTATTATGGATTTTCAATTCCAGAATAGCTTCAACTTTACAAACCTGTAGAGATCCTATAGAATTTCCTGTCCTCAGCACAAATTAACATTTCACTATTTTATCAAAGTTACAATTGCTTAAGAAATCCAACTCCTATTGGTGCATGAGCTCTCTAAACTGGCCATGCTCTGAATTGGTAGGCATTTACACCTGCATCTGGAGAAAAGGTTGTTCCAACTTTAAATAGTGTGTTTTTAAATGTTGACTGGAAAGAAAACACAATTTAAGTGGTTCATATGTTTCAGGATTATAGATTCTCATCTGCTTACATAAAAAGCTATTTTTTCACTGAAGAGGAATGAAGTTCTCCTTTGTCAGGAATGAGGAAGAACTTATCTTCACGTCAATAAAAGTGACACACAACTCTACCTTATGAAATCTGGTTACAGTGATATTTAATGATCTTGTCGACAATACTGTGGTAGATGTGAACTGAACAAAATGGACTGCTGGCTGTAGGATTTTTATGTATTTTTTAAAATCTTTCAATTTATCTAATTCTCATTAAAGGGAAATACTATAGCCATTACAAGAAATACTGCATGCTTACCCAGTAGGAACAACAAGCTAAGCTTAACATTCTTCATTAGAAACACCACATAAGTAAGCAGTATAAGAAAACAATAATTATTCAATTCTGTCATATTCACGATCCCTCTGCATTTTCAACAGCAAGAAAAATTATCACTTTTTCTATGGAAACAGCTTTCTCCAACTCTCAGACCTGCAGGGATGGATGTTGTTTGTTTTTGCTATTAAAGCATCTGATTTCCATTTAGATTTGCAGGTTTCACCCATTCATTATCTACTTCCAAACATACTCTGATGATATTAATACTGCTATTACATTACAATTTCATGTAAGTGACAATATTTTCAAACATTAACTTGCCTAGAATCTTGAAATTGCATTCAATTCTTGGCATGCCTTAAGGATACTGGATTCTAAAACTTCTCTGTTTAGAATTTACAGACGTAAACTTGATGAATGAACTCATTAGAAGACTAACTGCCCTTCTAGCTCCAGGAACAACAGACCTTCTCCTAAGTTAAAATACAGTACCTATATTGTTATTGATTATAATAATATGTTCATCATTAAAAAATGATACGCTAAAGACTTATAAGTAGGCTCGTCAAGAAATTATCTGTGATCTCTTTGTAAACCTCCACAACCACAGATGCCAAAAGACCTACACTGATACATCTTAATGTAGTCAAAGAACACCTTCCAGTTGAACATGCATCCGAAGAACTAACCATTTCTAGCTTATAAAATTCATGAAAACACAAATTCTGAACACACTGAACAAAGGAATTACATCTTGAGAGGTTTTTCACCAAAGCCAACTGAATAGACAGAAATCCATCTAGCAGAAAAAGTAGAGAGAAATCTTTTAGAAAATGAAACAGATTTTTCAAACTCCTCCCTCCCATCCCTCATCTCACCAAAAGGATCTGGGATTCAGTAAAGACATGAAGTTATTTCTGACAATATGGCGTCACAAACTAATATAAATCCAGAGTTCCTTTGTCAGTGTTGTAAGTTAATATAAAAAAGTTACTATTGCAACTAGAGTCTAAATCCATCCCCTACATGACAAGGAGGTTATCAACAATCCAGCACTTATTAGCGCTAACAAGAGGAACAGAACTGCTTCCTGGCTTTGTTCTTCCCACTTGCCTGACAGAGTATGAGTAATCCAGCAGACTAGACTGACAGAGGTCACCATTTGGAAACAGATTCTCAGGCAAAGTCAAAAACACCCTCAAAAAACACTGAAGGTGCAAAGTGTCTGGCTTCTAAGCAACCCTTGCCTACAACAACAAACTTCAACCATTCTCTCTCTGCAGACTCAAGAGACGGCATCACAGTTCCCTGATGGGATAGAGCAAATTCCCCAAGGCCAGCTGCCATACATTCAGCAAATACTCTTGAAATCTTGTGAATCTGTAGGGAGTGTGCAAGTGCAGTCTGTTTTTCTTAATGTGCAGTATATTGTTATGTAGTTTCCCCATTCCTTACATCAAAAAATCATCAACACATTAAGCACTTCAGAATGTTAAATCAAGTGAAAGAAGAGATCAAAGAAGAAAGTCCAATAATCCACAAGTCTTATATGCAACCCATGGCTGCCCAGAATACATGCTATTTCAGCACTGGATCTGTACACATTCTCCTACAATTTTCTAAGCTCCCAGATTTTATACTTTCCATCTACACAAAGAATAGGAAATAAATGTTCCCTATAAAATCAAAAGTTTGAAGTGATCAAATATTTGGTTAACGATCCCTACATTCCCACTTACATGTGTGCATAAAACTAATTAATATACTCTTTCTTTGTATTTCTCCACAAAATTTAAAAGCTCCTTTTCTAGTCACATTGAGAAACGGGGTAAGCAGAATTTGGCACATTGCTATGAGTGCTAGGGCTGGTAACACACAAATGCACGGGTTGTTTGTGGAGTGGGGCAAATTCTCCACACTTAGAAAGCAACTGCAAGGTACAGGTCACAGTAAAGAAAAAAAAAATCATAATCTACAATGTCATTTTGGTCATAAATTCCATGATCAGTACTTCTTGGAGTTGCTGCGTATGATATATTACCTGCATTATCCAATTCCAAAGGATTTCTTGCACTGCTACAAGGAACAATCAAATCCTAAAAACAATTCCCTAAAAGTACTCTGGGAACAACCCATCTGTTCACTTAGAGATAGATAGTATCAATCAAATTATTTTCTTTCCCCAAGCCTACATAATACCTCTGAAAAATGAAGCATACCTGTGAGTTTTGACATCAAAATTGTTTAAGATTGAAAGATAAGCATAGAAATGCCCATATTGATCCTGCTCTCCTATGATGTCATCTAAGAGAAACCTATGATCAAACCAGTTTTTATTGGTCAAATGAGATGACAAGATAATTTTTTCAGTGCTATAGCTGGTAAATATTCTAGGTGCCAAATACAAGGAGTGCTGATATTTGATCAGCAAATCAACAGTTTCAACCAGTTCAGGAATAAGCTGCAGCAAGTGTCAATGGTAGGTACATGGAAAGACTTCATATTGCCTCTGTCTCAGCTCTCCCAATCTTCCAACGGTGTGTGAAGTATCAGTTGCCTGGAAAACCTTTCCATTAAAAGAGAAGAAATGAAAGCTTCTCCTTCAGATAGTGAGATTCAGGAGGTAAGAAGATAGCTGGGAGAACTTCAAGCATGCGGTGAAGAGCAAAAATGACATGGAACATCAGAGGGAAAATACAAGCCACAAGTACACAGGATGATGGCTGAGAGAACTGTCAGATATAAATCACTGCTATACTGCAGGAAGGAACATGAGGGCACACAGGAGAAAAAGAATTTGAAGATCTCAAGCACCGGCCTGAGCAATAACTTTTGTAACTGTAGTTCCCTTCATCAAAATCTATGAAATACTGCGTGCTACCCCTGCCTCATATCACAGCCTGCCCCATACCACAGCCCCTAGATAAAGGCAGTAAGAACTTTGACTGGAGTGAGGCCCTTCAGCTCATTCAGTAAGTCATTGGTTTCTCACTTATTTGAAGCTCTCAATTTTACTTATCATTTTTATTTATTATTTTAATTAAAATTAAAATCCAACATTTACTGTCTGTTGGGTTACTTACACGTACCTTTTTATCGGGTTATTATGATTATAGAATCATTTGGGGCAGAAGGGACCTTCACAAGTCAGTTCGTCCAACTCCCCCGGAATGAACAGAACACCTACATCTCGATCAGGTTGCTCAGAGCCTGGTAGAGCCTGACCTTGAACATCTCCAAGGACGGGGTGTTCATCACTTCTCTACACAAACTATTGCAATGCCTCATCAACTTTATTGTAAAAAACTTCCATATATCCCACCTAAATCTCCCCTCTTCTAGTTTGAAACCATTTCCCCTTGTCCTATCATAGCAGACCCTGCTGAAGACTCTTGTCACCTTCCTTCTTATATCCCCCCTTTAGATATTGAAAGGCCACTATCAGCTCTCCAGAGCACCTTCTGTTCTCCAGGCTGAACTACCCCAGCTCTACTCAAGATTAAAAGAGTTAAAAAAAAAAAAAAAAAAAAAAAAGGGGGATGAATAAGGAGTCTGTGAGGACCTCCCTCCAAATTAGGGTACCCCTGGCATTAGTAGCACTACTAACAACACATCTGTATTTACAGCAATGTGTCTGGGGTGAGGTTACAAGAACTGCATCAAGGAATCACCAACCTACAGTTCTGAACTTCCACTGACTCTACTAAGAAAGGTCTTGCTGCAGTCAGAACTTCTGCGTGTCTCAGCAGAAAATCAAGAATTTGGGTAAACATAACTTTATCTACACCTGGTATCACTCTTATTTAACAGCTGGGTTCCCACCTTTTTACAGTTTAAGATATATAGTTAACTACTTTTACCGACTATGAAACTAGGGGTGATAGTGGGGCAGAAACAGGCAGTGACTTGTGTAGCCCTGCAGTAAAAGTAACTCATGGCTCCCACTTCTCTACTCCAAAACCAAGAGAAGTCTGCCTCAATCACCTCAGTCTTTTATGTTGTAGAAATTTTGTCATATAAACTGCTGAAAATGACTCATCAATCCTTTTCTAGGTGAAGTGATCTGGAATTAGGAAGAAATGTTTCAGACGTACCATCAACAGCTGCTGCTGCTCTGAGGGGAGGGACACAGAACCTATTTTCTTATACTGACCTAAGAACATCCCTTGTACCTGAGAAACACAGTACTTCAACTTATCACACAACGAAATTTTCTGGTTTCCTTATATTCACATATTAAGCCCCCCAAACCCACCACTGACTGTTAAGTTCTACTTTCTGCACAGCAGTTCTCTCATTCTACCCACGGTTACACTGAATCCCTCAACCTGCAGTGTATCTTAAGCAGTCTTTCCAAGGCTTAATCCAGATCAGCCCGTAAATTCTGCATTGAACTTACTCTTTCCACTACAGTAGTCTTTACTTAAGGGCAAAAAGCATTAAGGACTAAAGTTCAATTTAAATAATAAAAAAATGTACCTGTCATTGGCTTTAATCGTTAAATTTCAGTCTCTAAAATGAATGTATTTGATCTAAGCTTCAGACCTTTGCATCTTGCTACACTTTTCATCTAATGAATACGCAATTACCTCTCACTCATTGATACACTCTGGTAAAGGACGATAAGGTCATCCTTTAACCTGTTTTTAGTAAACTAATAGACTACTCTTCATATCTCTCGCTTCAAGACACATTGCTAGTCATGACATCCAGGCCTTTGATAATCTGTTATATCAACACAGCAAATAACATTTGACAAAATCAACCTTGATATTATAGCTTCACCCTGAAGAAGGTTTCATAAGCAATACCTTGCATAGCAAATATCTAGCAGCTCTTGTTCCACACACCTGACCGTATGTATTAAGGGAAAGTAAGAGCAGATGAAAGTCTGACTTTAATTTGTTTTTCTTGGTAGGACTCTAAAGTCAATGCCAGTGTTGGAAAGAAAAAAAAAATAACCTGAATTCTCTACTGACCAACACATCTTCAAGAAAATCATTAACTAGATTTTGTTTGCTGCGCATTTACTGTAGGGAGTGTGCAAGTCAGAAAAGAATAACCTCACCTGCCAAATCAGGTTTTTAGCACTGTACAATACTGCTATTATAATAAGCCACATTTGTTACTTCTGAACCCTGCAAACCTGGGTCTGGAAGTGCCTGAGACAAATGGGACAGGAAAGAAAAAAAGAAGAAGAAATAAAAGGGGTATATGTTGATGACTTGGTTTTCACTCCAGCAAGTTCTAGATCCAGATATAGCCACAGAGGACAGCTTACTTCATTCCTCAAGTATAAAAGCACTGGCTTCATAAGCGGCTGTACCACATGCATCAGGCTGGGGACATGGACTTTTGCTCTGCTTTTAACAGCTTTCACAAAAACTGTTTGTTAATCTGGTAATCACAGACATACCTCCTCAAACACATATTTTTTTTGCCTCTACAAAAACATCTTGTGAACGCAGTCAGGAAAAAAGAAAAGTACTTTCTGTACTTTTTTTACTAGACTCTCCTGCCAGTGTGCCTAAAGCACACAGAATCCTGTGTGCTCAACAAGTATCCTCTGTAAGAGCTCTATGCAGCAGTAACAGCATGATAATTAAGGCTCATTCCTTCTGCCACTGAGAATTACCAGGTGTCAACAGCAGAGGTAAAAATCAGGTTATATTTAACAAGCCTAATAGCTATTGGCTTTCAAGTCACTCTTTGGTATTTTCAAGGCATGCTAAATAAGAAATCTTAAGATTTTTTAATCAGGTAGTTTATTAGGCACACACAAGTTCTCTGCTGGTCAAAAGATTTCCTGCAGCCTGACATTATGCACGTGTAAATCAGAGGACTTTTCCACTAACCATTTCCTAATTTTACTTAAAGACATTTTACTTAAAGACATGAGCATTAAGCTGCTTTCTTCTTGAAGATGAAAACATTTGCAACACATGGAAAGGTATTAACCTAGTATCTGCCCTGAAGTCACGCACATAATGATGCAGGAACAGCTGAAGGTTGGAGTGGGACCCAACAACTTCACTATTTGCTTTCCAGTTTGCATGAAAATGGTTATTCTTACAAAAAGCAGCTTCACTTTCACTGTAAAACTGCCTAACAGTTGCAATGAGACCCAACAAATCCTCTCCCTAATAATTCAATAACATACCTTGCAGCATTTTCCACTCTTGGAGAAATTTAAAATCCAAACTAATGGAAGGAGAGTATTGTTTTGCTGCTGTTGTTAATGCAACCTTGGAAACAAACAGCTTTTGCTCCTTTGGTTTGACTTGCATCTCCCTTATTTCCATGTAACTTCCTAACTAGCTGTTTTTCCTTCTTGTTTATTAAGCAACCAGTGACAATAAACCTTTCTACAGCTTCCAATGTCTCTTAAATGCCATGTTTATAAACATAACTGCAGGTAGAAATTGCTCATGCTACCTGTCCCTTCTAATGTAAGGCTGCCCTTTAAATGTTTATTCTACCTTAAGTTCATCCGTGCTCTGGTAGTTAATGAGCCCCATTCCTTTCTGCAGCAGCTGTTTTCTATAGGAAGTACATAAGGAACATTTGTGAATATTGGTTGTATGTAATAAGAACCACGCCAATGAAGCCTGCCAATGAAATAAGAATTTTGCCAATTTGTGTGTTTTAAAATGGAGTGAGACTCTTTTCAGCAGTTGCGTACAAGATGAGATGGTATACAGACTAATTGGGAAGTGCCGTTTGTTCCCTCTATTCACAGTACAAACAATAATAAAGTTTCAAGCATGTGACCTTTACTTCTAGGGCAGTTTACTTTCAGCAGCAACACAGCCTTGTACTATATTGGGCCCACCAAAGGCAAGCATTCAGAAAGTATTCAGCAGTGCCTGTGATTCCACTTAAATCTCTTGCACACACAGAAGAAAGTCAAACAAGGTGGAAATTCCATTAATTTTTCTCAGTAGGGACAATATAGACATGCTTATTTCATACTTGCTGTACGACATTTTTGACAAATAAAAAAATTCAAAAACTAACTTTTTAACACCTACCTCCTTTACAAACAGCATTCACTAGTACAAATGAGAACAGTAACCGCAGACATACATCCACACTGGTATCATGTGTCAAATGGATGGAAGCAATACAGCTAGTGCTCCCATCCACACTCTATTTATGTCCCTGTGCTTCTCCAGGAAGGGTGAAGATACTGTGACAACAATTGTACTTCATTAGTTTTTACGCAACCTTCTTTAACTGTCAGAGATGCCCTCAAGATGAAAAATAACTCAATATCAGCAGGGATGTGAAGGCCGTTTTTCTATAGCCCCTCCTATAGCTGTAGTCAGTACAGGGAATCACATAGCATGATGTTGCTCCACTGAAAGACACCGAGATTACTCATACTTAATATCTGCTGCATCTTGAGAAGCTGTTCATCTTCCTGCCTTCATATTAGGATTGTACTCATTGTGTATGTGATTGGAAGGGCAGAGAAATGTCCTATGGGCTCCTATGATAAAGCCCTTAAGGATTCCAGTGTACTTATTAGCTGCTGTTATAAATGAATAGGGTTTTAGAATTGTTTTGCAAGGGGGCTGAAGACAAGCAACACAGAGCAAATTCAGATTGTGCATAAAACCTCCCACGTCAGCTGAATTGCCCTTATTTCCCTTAGTTCTAAACCAAAAACATGGAGACAAATTTTGATTTAAGTTACTTTTGTGCAATCATACTCATTTCAGTGGTTTCATATGGAAATAATTACACTAGAATTTGGTTCTGTGCATACAAATCTCAAGATAAATTATTTCATGTGAAGAGCAATCAAGGAAAACTCATTTTAAAGAACTGTCGTGATAAGATGCTTTCAACAGGAATAACCTTACATTCTCTGATGGTTTTTTTTTTTACATTGTAATTTTGACAGACATCTTTCCAGACTGCAGGCTGCCTGAGGATACATGCATCACGTGAATAACTCCACTGACATCAGAAACCTCAATGGCAAACACATGACTAAGACAACGAAGGGTGTTCATTAGTAATGCATCTTTATCTTTTGGAAAGCAGTGTGAAAAAGCTAAACAAAACTCTAGCACTTTGATGTAAATTTTAAATAAATATGAACGTAATGTGTCAAGCCAATACAAAACTATCAAGAAGGTGCTGGACATAATGCATATCACAGAGAACTAGTGATGATGTGATGCACAACGCCCTACACACGCCAAGGTGCCTTCCTCATTTATTTAACACCGGTGAGATTACCCTATAAGCCAAAGTGAGCATCTAAGCCACGGGGCTGACAAAAGCATATCATACTTTGCACTTTGCATACAAAATCAGATCATACAAAAAAATATCAAAACCAGAAAGTTAATTTCTCCCTCTGTATAAGTACAAAAGGAAGCAAACCCCTTTGCTAAAACCAAGATACAAATAACTGAGAAGAAAAGGAAAAGTTATGATACCTGCCAGTGTCAGAATGACATTTTCAACTTTTAAAAGGCCATTTGGTACTAGCTTAAATGCAAAGTTGGCAGTCTGCATTGCAGCAAGAACTCCATGGGAGCTGTTATATAGATTAATACTGCAATAATGACATAGAAAATGAAACTGTGTGTGTGTTTCTATGCATGTGTGTGTAAAATTAAGAAAAAAAATACAGATGCCTTGATCTGACAGATGTAATCACTCTCTATTTTTAAGCCTATTTATGGATGAGGAATTGAGGGTTCAATATTTAATGAGTAAATCTAGCTTTGCACCTTAAATTCATCAGTCCTACATGCACAGCAGTAACTCTCATATGCTCTTGGTGCAACCTAAATCCAAGGCTATTTATAATTTATTACAGAAGAGACTAAATTGAAACAATCACACACACACACAAAAAAAAACAACTTGCTGGAGAACAGTTTGTTGCAATCTGTAGTAACACAGTCTCAGGCCCTTTGCCCTCCACACTCTGGTATCTGTCTATGACTTTCCAGGAGATAGATTCTCTCTCTGGTTTGCTGCAGTGCTGTTAAGGAAAATGTTTTTAAAGTTCAGAGAAAAACCTGCTTGGTTCATGCAAAGAGCCAAAAATATATCACAAACATGAAAAAGTATATAAAATATATAATCCATATGACATGTAAAGGATCAGTTTCATCTTCATCGCTCTCTTGAGAGGTGGGCATATTTAACAGAAAACTTGATTTTGACTCAGTAATTCAGAAGATGAGTCAAGCAAAGGGTAAGAGGAGGAATGAGTCCATAAAGAGGTGAACTAATGATGCCTCAATACCCATCACCTTTGTTTGAGTATTTGGATTCTCTAGTGATTTGCAAGCTTACATAATGATTTAAGCATACATAAGGTATGGATGTAGATATAAGAAAAGAGTTCAGTGTGAGTTCACACTACAACACAGTTTCCTGCACTAGGGCAACATTAGGAGGCATCTCATATCATGATATAATGTGTTATGTAATTACAGTAATATCATCTTTACAGACGGAAAGAAAATAGCTAAGATATTCTCTACCCTCATTAACTCTGATATATAAGCCTGTTCAAGGGTGTGAGGTGGTTAGGATGCCTCTGTCTTATATTTTAAGCAGAACAGAGCATCAAATCTTGAAACAGGAAAACTTAATGTACACGGTAACTGAATTTGAAAAAGTGAGATATAAGATCAGAGCTGAAGGTTAAGTAAATGTCCTCTCTCCTCTCCCACATCCCCTACTAGCTATGCCAATAACATTCTTCATTTCCCTGGTGTATACAACTGGTTAGGAAAGGTATAAAAACTTGCTGAGGCCAAGGTAAGAACAGTAAGTAAAACCTTAAGGGAAAAAAAAAAAAAAA
>PPHD01001391.1:0-43702 GCA_002909625.1 Bambusicola thoracicus
GTTCTTTGACAAATTCATACTTACAAGGAGTTAGGGAATCTGTCAGGGGAATTCTCAATAAAAACAAAAATGTAGAAATGCAATTCCATACAGTTTCTGATGTATCACTTTATTTCTGTGAAACTCTGACTCCCATGTTCCACTGGACCACATGAACTTAAACAATTTTGTAACAAATCTTGGTTTGGGATAAATTTGCCTTGCCACAAAGGCAGTAAAGAATTTTGATAGAAAAATATATTATTTCCTTAAACAAATTTGAAAGCCTATATAGGCAAAAAACCCTAACTTCTAGATATGCATTTCAATCCTTATGTGTTACTTCAGTAGAACTGGAAGTTATGTAGAAATATCAGCTTGAGGGAGTGTAACTAGGAATGGAAGGCTCATTTAATTCTAGAGAAGGCTTTTCTCGAGATCCTGAGATGAATGCCTAGTTTGCCTTAGAATTTAGCAATATTTTTGATCTTTAGGAATCTAAGAACCTAAAGAGAAGGAGAAAAGTGTGTAGCAAGAAAGATGTACCCCTAATGGAAGACCATCGAGTCATGGAATGCTCAAGAAAATTGGTCATTCACTACGTCATGAACCCAGGGGTACTGTGTACAGATTGGTGTTCCCTGGTACAAGTTTTTTTGCTATGTATGTAGATATTTCTAGCTACACTGCAAAGATAGGAAGGAGTTTTTCATTCTGTTATGAAAATATATTAGAAATCTTATTTCTTTTTTAACATGACTCATCCATCTTCACAGCACCTTTGCTTCTACCATTTGGTCTGTTTTTTGTTTGTTTTTTTTTTAAATCATCTTTCTCACCAATATTTATAATTTGCCTTGAAACCTCACACCAGTCACAGGTTAAATATTTAGTATTAATTTTCTTTTCTCCCCAGTATACATGTACATGCATAGGAGATTAGGAGCCATGTTAATTCCGCCGCAGAGATTGAAGGCAGGTGTTAACTGCTAATATATCTAAGAGGTGTCCCTTCCTATCTTTCTTTGAAGATAGATTAAGTTCTTAATGCTTTCCTCCCTTCTTTAATAGTTCTCTAACCTGAACTTCACATCCCTCTTGTCCACACTCCCACTGCCTCTGAATCAGGCACTTCATTAGCGCCAGAGAATTAGTACTCTTTGGAGCACACTTGTTGCAACTTCATGTGATTGTTATCAGTGATGATATAGTAGCACCAGATGAGACAGATTGTGAAAGGTAAGAGAGGGCTCTAGAGAGAAGAATTTCAAATATACAAAAGGGCATAAAGGAGACTTTAGGTATCCAAATCATGAGCTGTTTCTTCGCTAGAAAATAAATGAAGGCTAAATGTGCTCACAGTGCTAAAAGCTATTCAAGACAGAATTAGAAATTTTATTTCATTGATAAAGTGAGAATTAGCAGTAAGATAGCAGAACACACAGACATTAGCAGACCAATAGATAGTACAAAAGAAGCCAAACAACAGTGTGGTAACGGAATTGTGTTAGTACAATGGACCTAAATAAGATCAGAAAATCAATCTTTTCCTTCTCTTTCCTTTAACGTATCCGAACTTCAAGACTTCAGTACCCTTCAGCTAACTAATAAACTAGGTTCTTTTTATCTGTGCAATTTTTTTCACTGCTTCAAGGAGGCTCTGTTTACCTTTTACCTCTGCACCCAACAAAATCTTCCGTGACAAGAGTTTTTAGTCTGCACTCAAAGCATGTAGGCTCAAACTGAAGCATGTTGGCCTTCTTACAATAATGTTCTAGGTGATAAATGACCAGTGTAGTAGTGATTATGCAAATACCTTGTGTTTATTTTCTGTTTTCCTTTTCCAAAGCAAAATGTCACAGAACTTGCACTAAGTGAGTCTCCATGGAAAACAATTAATTCAAATAGAAGAAAGGTGAGTTAACTTTTTCTTTTCTCCAGCATGATGAGTGTGTTGGAGCTGCTGTTAGTGAGATTTGTTGGACCCTTGACTTGTCAGGAACTCAGTTCCTGTGATTTCTGTGTAAGAAGATGTAAGAAAATATAAAAAAATTCCATACTGGCATTTTTATCTTCTATCTTAAATGTTACAGAAAAGTCATTATTCTGCACTGAACTCCTAATTTCGGTTGTCTTCCTTCTACCTTTATCCTTTATCAATAGATCCCTATCACTGTGTAGCCTTTTGCTTTTCCTAAAACTCTTCCTTAGGCCATGAACTTTTTTTCTCTTTCTCTCCAGTTGCTCAGTTCCTTCTTTAATTCTTTCCTTATCACCTCAAGAGAAAGTTAGTGCATTTTCAAGGTCCCCTTTCTGGATCAATGTGGGATTTACGAACCCAATTACAGTTGCTGTTGATAATAATATGATATCACTGATTAAATTAAGAGAAAAGGAAGCCATAAGAATGTGGTCAACAATCCTCTCTCCTAGAAAGTCCTTCAGATGGCATGAGATAAATGCACTGGGTTTAAGAGATATTAGCAAATCACAATAAAACAAACTAGATTTCACAGAGCTGTCCATTTCCTGAGCTCACTGTTAACTAACCTTGAGTACATTGGTGACATGCCAGTAAATTGATTTGCAAAATTTCTGTCTGTCTTTATAATACACCATAAAGTACTTTATGTGAGCAAAGGCAGATATATCCCTATCTTAGCTTCCAAATTACAGCTTAATTAAAACAATATGGGACACAAAGGGAAGACAAGGGCACAAGATAAAGATCAGAGGGTTTTATTCCTGCACAATGATTTCCCATTACCCTAAAAAGGATCATACCAGTCAATGTATGCCTCTCAGCAAGAAATTATTTATGACACTGTAAATACAGCCAGTAAATGCAAGAATTTTCATTTTGTTGGACAGGGAGAAGTGAAGGTCAAGACAGAAATGGAAAAGGGAGTCTTTGAGGTGTAAAAAGGTCCTTGGAAAGGGTGACAAATATATTCTAGGCAGATTCCTGGCAAAAAGGTAGCAAATCTGGGTGGTAGAAGCCAGAAAAATGCAATGAAAAGACATGAGAGGAAACCTCTGTGCCAGTGGAAGGATCGAAGTCACCTCTACAGAGCTGCAAATTTTTCACCACCTTTGGAGTTTCACTGCTGCAGGAAGCAGCTCCTCTTGCTCATTTAACTCTGCTCTGTTTATCTTTCTTTACGTTTGGGTACTCGTGCAGAACCTATTACACAAAAGGTACAGAGTGCAGAGAAGAGTGATAAGCTGTGTGATAAAAGCATGTTTATGTCATTACATTTTGAAAATGTGATATTGCTTTTATCAAGGGAGACACAGCCAAAGTGGAGGCCTCTTGGAATCAATAGAAAATCACCTGCTTATTTCAGCCTGGACCTAAATATGAGAGATAAGAAACATTTCTGGGGACAAAACTGTTGAGGTGAATGTAAACTGGCAATAAATATTAAAGCTGCTGGGTTCACTTATGCAGAACCAGAACACAGGAAGATGAATAGGCCTGTTTTAGTTCATGGTGCTGAATGCCAGAAAGAGGCAGGGCAAATAATGCTCAGAAACAAACAGAAGACATTACTGATTAAGGTAAAGGGACAGATTTAAAAATAAAGAAAAGGTGAACATAGAGTGATGTAATGCAGATTGCTTTAGAATTATATTTGCATTGGAGACATGCTTCTGGGGTCCTGCCAGGGGGTCATGACATATGGGTTGTGGTTTGTTTCCAGACTCAGCCTACTGATTTAATCACTTCTATGTAAGTGTAGTGTTTGGGATCCTCAACATTGTATACAAGCATACATTGCATGCAAAGTTTGTATATAAAATACATTCCTGAAGAAGAAGTGTGGAGTATTGATATTTTTTTTCTAGGTAGATAAGTTATGATTTTCTGCCTATCTTAGCAAAAGGTACAGAAGGTTATATCACATATGGTCATCCTGAATAGCATAGTATGCTGGTTTAATTCACAGCCCCGTAATAATAGCTGGAACATCATTATCCAGACTGAATTATGTAGTAAAAATTCCACAAAGGAACTTAATGCCAGCAGGCCTTATTTTGCAGCTGAGATGGACTGAAAACACAACTGGTGGCTTTCAGGGGTTAGCCAGTGAGTGATAAATCCATCACACATCCACCTTCACATAATTTGGGAACTAACAGAGAAGAAAACAATGCAAACATGACCAGTGGGGTTTTTTTGCTGAATTCTGATGAACTGAAAATGGAAGTATGGAATGAGGTTGAACAGGCAATAAAACATAAACAGAAAATGTTTTACTTCAATATGAAGATAATTGTAAACTGCCAACGTTTAATACTAGCCTATCTGCATTAGTTGCATGCTGATATTAGAGCTCTAGAGTGGGCAAATTTAAGTAACTCCCTTCTTGTGGTACACGTTATATTGCAAGAAAAAAAGAAAACATACCTTTGGCAACACATAATTACTTAATTCCATGAAATAGTCCCTCTGTTAAAATCGTTGGTTGTGTTAAAATCCATGTGTGACTGCCTCCTGGGCACTGTTAGCATCAGTGGTAGGTGATAGCAGTAATTGCCTTTTTCATTTGTGTGTCAGACATGGTAAGAGTTCTGTTGCACACACAATCTCTTTTTGATCTTTGTTTTCAGAAATAAGATTGTGGGGAAACTGAAGAGAAGACAGTCAGAGCCAACTCTGTACATGGAAAAGTCTTACAACTTTGCCCAAGGAGACTGGTGGCATTCATGTTTAAACTTCATAATCATAATATCATTTCGTTTAATATGTTATGGATGGATTTTCTTAATTGGATCAGTATTCTGCCTTAAGTCTGCATTAAAAAGATATCTCCTGCCCCATGCCCAGCTCTCCCCATGGAGCTGTAGATGCTGCTGATTCTGTCTTAGGGATTAAAAAGCATCAGAAGCGCTCATGGACAGCACTCACTTCACGTCTCAAAATAGAAGCATGTGAGATTGATATTAAGTCTGTCCCAGATGGCAGTTTTGAAGAGAGTTCCCACTTTCAGCCCCAGATGGGGCTGTATTTGATGGCATGTGCTCCAGCACTTACAATCCAGTTCTCGTGCTTAGCCCATAGCATAAAGTCTGTTATAGACCTGTGGTCTCTGCCTGTGAAATAGATGTTGCTGTAGCTTGGGAGTCTATAAAAGCTAAAGCCAGAGAGGTCTAGTGCAATCATTTTCTGTTATTGTTTTTACAGCTTGGGCCAGAGAAAAAAAAATAATGATTTATCATGGATCTCATAAACACAGAGCCTGCCAATGAGCTGCTTCAGCGGTCCTAATTGCAGCCACTCTATCCTTGCCTGGTAGAACATGGGAGAAGCATTGAATAAACACATGAAGAAAATTGAATAGGTCATTACTCAGGTTCCTCCCTGCCTAGGAACTTGTGCTGGCATTTATAGACACATATATTAAATCCTGAATGGGTTTTTTATGGTATGAAACTATATCTTACAGAAACCTGGGTGCACTTTGTCATATGAGGAAGAGGCAGATCTGCTCTTCTTATCAATCTTATACTTGTGTATATCAGTGAGGGAGTATTTCGACTCAATAGATGAACAGCAGAATATCAGGAAGGAAAAAAGAAAGGAGGGAAGGAATGAAGGAAAATTTAGGAAGGATGGGGAAGGGAAGGGAAGGGAAGGGAAGGGAAGGATTACGTTCTTTGACAGAGTTTAAATGACAAGAAAACATCATAAACAAGGAACATTCTCACTGCAGAGAGAAAATTCTTATCAAGCAGATAAAACCTTGAAATGTTGTTCTTTAAAATATCCAGGATTATTTTGAATTTTCATCCCATTTGCATTGTGTGTGTGGATAGAAGAGATAAGAGATCAGAAATGCTCCAAATTTAAGGCAAGAAACAGTTGTAAATGGGTTTTGCTTTTGAAGACGGGAGGAAGNTTAGTAGTATACAAAGATACCAACTCTCCACTATCAATGTGAACAGTGCTTCAGGCAAAAATTTCTTGGTGCATTGTTGACCTTTAAAATTATATCCTACTCCCAAATATTGCTCCGTACTTATATCTTTTATTATACTTGGCTTTCTTGCAGCAGCTGTTTATCAGGCTTCCCTTCTGTGTTTACCTTAAGCCTTTCAGAAGCAATTACACTGAAGATGGACATAACCCAAAATAACAGGCATAGCACAAAGCAGAAAAGAGACAAATATGAGGACGAAGGAAAAAAATTCGGAAGGGACTAAAGCTGAAAGAGGGAAAAGATGAAATAAATAATAAAGAATAATCCTTTCACTTCTCATTTTCTTACAAGGAATTTAGGATTTGATAGCACTGCAGCATAAGATATCAGAAGACACAAATATGATCGTTCTTTATGAGACCAAATGTCAGGCACAAAATCTGTGAGTAAAATAATGCTGTGAGAGGTTAATTTCACAGGATCGAAAATGCTCCACTGTGAGATAAAGACCCTAGAGTTAATCTAAACCGCAGTTTCACCAGGGAAACAGAGGAGGCTGTTCCACTGTTCCCTTATTAAGTGTATGCTGGATTGCCCATAGTTAATAAAATGATTCACTCTACTATAGCCAAAATTCACGAGATTTCAGACACCATTAAAACACTAGACATGGCTTTGTCTTCCTTCCTTACATTTTGAGCTTTGTCTAGAATATTACAGTAAAAGGAAACAATGTAATTTCCTTCTAGATGTGACTTTTACCGAAGGGATCTCTTTGAGGGAGTGCTCCTAGAACATAGCTATCCAGATGAAAGCTTAATTTTTCCTCTTTCTGTTAACAGCAGTGTAAAGATTTCTCTTGATCATTAGTAAGAGACAGAAAAAATAGTTTCATAGAATCATGGTATCATTAAAGTAGGAAAACATCACTAAGATCAATCAAGGCCAATCCCAATCCATCTGACCATGCTCTTAGGGCCACATCTCTAAGGTTCTTGAACACCTCCAGGGATAGTGATTCTACCACCTTCCTGGGCAGCCTGCTCCAGTGCATTACCAGTCTTATGGAGAAGAAACTATTCCTAGTATCCAACCTGAGCCTCCTCTGGTGCAGCTTAAAGGCATCCATCCATACGAATTGTTCAAACACTTCCCAAGGGAAAGAGATCACTGTACTGCCTTCCAAGGCTATTTGTACTGCCTCATGTGGTAGAAAAACACAGTAAAAATAAAAATGAAAGGCTGCAAAAAATTTAAGCCTGTCTTTAAGTCTTCCTTTACTTGATATGACAACTTGCTGATTTGTCATGTCTGACTCTGCTGCCACACTGCACAAGGATGACACATACAAAATGAGTTTTCAGAAAGCACATCTGCCAGTGGAGGGACACTGGGTACACAGCAGACAGATTTTCCTTTATTCCTTGTTCTCAAATTTAAATGGATTTTAGAATTATGAGGAATGTCATGTTGACAGCCAAGGAAGCCCTAAGCAAAGTCAGGCAGACAAAAGGACATATTCTTCACATATTGTTGTTATTGTGTCTCTGACTGAAAAATTGTTCAGTCCTTTACAGTTTCCTGTAAGCTTGGTTGTAACCTTGTTGAACACTGGTGAGATTCACACACCTTGACAGATGAGTAAATACTGGCAAAAACTTGTAATGGTATCTAAGGATCACCTCAGATCCACATATGGGTGTTGGAGCTAGGCGATCTTTAAGGCTCCTTCCAACCTAAACCATACAATGATTATGTAATTCTATATTGCCTACATATTTTCTATTTTGTACCATAAGTAACTCATCACTTTGTATGTTAGCATTTCTCTGACATGTACAGGGAAACCAGGAACAAAGTATTGAAGAGCTAGATTCTGCTCTGTTGAATGCAAGAGCACTTAACAGAGTTGGCCTTAGATCTGTGAGGGCCTGTTAGGATGACCTATCCTCTTTATCTGTAGAGTAGGATGAAATAGCCCATTGTTGTTTCATGAATGTTATGCAGATAAATGTATTATACATATTATAAGGTGTTTGGACACTGAAGGCAATAATGCTTTTACCTCAAGAGGTAAAAACTTTATTAACAGCTTATCATGGAGGAGTTGCACTGAGACCCCCAAGCTCATTTTCATGTAGACCTAATAAGTGTTTGTCAACAACAAATGATTTTTTACCTTCACCAGCATGGACTAAATCTAAATTGAGATGTAGAGTTCATTTGCCAGCATATCACAGGCAGATCCATTCAACTTCTGGGCTACTCCAGACCTGGTATTCAGTTTTCCCAATGCATGTGTTCAAAGAGGTCAAATTCAGGTGGTGCAAGTAATTAGAGGAGTTGTATTTTCTAGTTTCAAGCTGACAGACTTTACACTGCAATGTTCTGCATGTGATTTTTCCATGTAATACACAGATGTACATTTTAAGGTGATGGGGCACTTCTTTCACTTCACTCTTCAGCTCAGCTTATAAATATTCTAAACTTGTGAGATTGAGTTCTTATAATTTGAGAATTTGCAATCAGATTCGCTCATGCATCAGAGAGGCCACTGAATATAACAGAAATATTTACATAGACTTAACAGGTTTTGTGTGGAATAACATAGCTATGTGAGATAACATACCATTTCTTCTTAATCTGATTATCCCACAAGAAGATGGCCTTACGCACATTACATTGCTGTACAAGAGTAAAATTAACAACCTCCACATTTAGCCTCCACATTAAATTACTCTGTAAATTATTTTTCTAATCCTTCTTCCCCTCATGATGACTAACTTCATAAACAAAATTTCCATTTATTTTCAAACACAAATGGGTAATGTCTGAAATATACACATCATTTTTTTATCAGAGCAGACCACAAAGGAAAGTATATGTGGTTTTTTTTGACATGTGTGGCTTTGTGTACTGTTAAGACTTTAACTACTTTTACTCGGATATCATCACACACACAAGTGTGTTTTAGGACTCAGAGGACTGCATTCTTCTAGAGTTCCATTAATCACATCAGACCTTCAGTTAAATTTACTTTTATGTGCCAATCTGAAGAAATTCATTTTGTGGACGTTATCACCAGGTAGAACAGTTAGTGGTTTAATACCACCCCACAGACAAAACCCACAGTGCGAAACATGCAAGTGATAATAGCTATTGCTTTCTCATCTGGAAGCACGACTTAATAATCAGCTGTTTTTTTTTCAGCTTTAAGTATATTTTCTCTTAGTTACCCCTGTGAGGGAATTATAAACCTGGAGAAACTCTATCTGAATAATCTGAGCAAACATTGCTGAACTAACATTGAAAAGTTGCTCAATTTTTTTGCACCTGCTTCCATGACAAAATACTTTTCTCTTTCTGACCTCACATCTGTCTTCCCTCCGTACCCTTACACTACAGTTCATCCCAAGAGCTTCATCCTTCCTTCAAGCAGATGGATTTGCTCACAGTCTCTGCGGACCCGTTTACAACATCTCATCCTTTCCTACTCCCCACATTCCCTACATGCTCACTCTCATTTTACCGCTTGCTAGTAAGGACACAGAAAAGATAGAATTACTATGCACAATTATTACAAGTACAATGCACAGTTATTACAATTAGAATATTCACAGAGATTTTGTCAGTGTGCAGCCATTTAACTCAGTTAACTTTCCCTCAATTTCTTCTCATCTTTACTCTTCTGATAAAGTTGAGGATTCTTGAGGAACACATTGAGGATCATGTTGAGATGGCTGTTAAATATGAGCAATGGATAGGGTCAGGGAAATGTTCCCCAAAACTTTGTGTTATCTTAATCTTCTTTTATATGTCCTGCACTGTTTCATAAGAGTTTCTTTGGACCACAAGGCGATGCAGAATCAAAAAACTATTTGAACCCCTTCAGATAATTGGGGGGGCTATTTATGCAAGACAAGGTGGAATTAGAAGAATTATGATGTTGTCATTTCTTACTCTGCACTCCTTCATTTATAGCCTGGTGTTTTGGTTAAATATTCTTATAGGACATGAAAGTATGAATCCATTCAAGAAGAGAATGAAAAAGAACCTGGAGAAGTGCTTTAACAATTCAATTTTGAGTTCAGTGGAAAGATTTGTAGGTTTCTTTTTTTGCTCCAGCAGTTTGATCTCCCATCCACAGTGCAAGCCTGTTAGATAGCTCCCCTGTCTCCTTCTCAAGCAGAACAACTATGATTTCTGGACTCAGCAGATGTGAAATAGGTACTAGTAATCACACTCTTCAATATCAGCAATAAGACACTTAGGAGAACAAGAGAATTAGATATTTGGAAAAATTCAGAATTAATGTCTGCATATTTGGGGTGTATCAGTTAGTGATAGTAGATGAATGGGATTTTGATAGGGGATTTTTTGAATGGGATTTTTATAGTCCCTGAAATTATGCAGTCCCCAATTAAATTTACATCCCTGCTTTGTCCTATACAAGTGGCCCAGACTTGGTAAAATTTTGTGAAAGACTCGCAGATTCACTGAAATTTGTAGAATCATAGAATCACTCCTGTTGGAAAAGACCATAAAGATCATCGAGTCCAACCATGATTTAACCATACTACCTTAACAACCCTCAGCCAAATCATGTCTCTGAACACCACATCCAAATGGTTTTTAAACACATTCAGGGATGGTGACTCAACCACTTCCCTGGGGAGCCTATTCCAGTGCTTAACAACCCTTTCTGTAAAGAAGCGTTTCCTGATATCCAACCTAAACTTACCCTGGGTGCAACTTGAGGCCCCCTCATCCTGTCACCTGTCAGCAGTGAGAAGAGACCAACCCTGCTCTCAGTGTAAGCATCTTTCAGATATTGGAAGAGAGCAATAAGGTCTCCCCTCAGCCTCCTTTTCCCCAGACTAAACAGCCCATTTCCTTCAGTCTCTCCTCATAGGGCGTATACTCCAAGACCTTCACAAACCTTGTTGCCCTTCTTTGGACCTGCTCCAGCACCTCCATGTCCTTTCTGTACTGAGGTACCATAAACAAGACTGAATCACAAAAGAGATTCTCCATCCTTACCTTAACAACAAACTACTTCGCAGCAGAAGGAATTTACTTTTACTTAAAATAAATAAATAAATAAATAAAGTAGAATTTCTCTTTGAAAGAGGAACTTAATGCACAGACACGTCTTATAGAAAGTATGAGTAGTCTGAAGACAACAGTGTCCAATATAAACAGCTTTTTCAAGTGCATGCAATTCTCATTAACACACTCTGGGACTCCAATCCTCCCCTGCAGTAGGTTTGCAGAAGGGTTTTGACAATTTGCTATGGCTTGCAGTGCAGCCATATGCTACATTGGTGGGCCTTGACTCAGTTCTCATGGCATGTATCTGTGGTAGATATGATTTGCTCCTCTTGAGCCATTCAGAGGTTTATTTAAACAGCTCTCATGCATAATGTGAGATAAAATAGGCCATAGTTGGATGCATCGGCGAAAATGAGGGCCAGAAATCTTTCTTCCTTGTTAGCAACACTATGTAAGATTAGAAATCTGTTAAACAGTCTAGAAGACTTTGAGACAAAAAGCACAGAGGCAATGTGAATATGCATGTGAAAGTCAGAAAGCAATTGCACACATTACCTGTTTTCTTTCTGATCAAAGCAGATAAAAATAGGGGAAGTAGAAGGGAAAAAAAAAAGAGAGAAAAGAAAAAAAAAGAGTAGATTTGCTTCAGTGTTGCTGTAAAAATCTGTTTTAGCAAAACAACACAGATTCCAGAGTGAGACACATCACATATCAGCACCTGTCCTGGCAACTCAGCATCTGAGGCCCAAAGGTGGACCAGTGGTTTGCTGTAGGTAATACTCAACAGAGCAAGATATTTCAGAAAGAAATTCTTAAAACTCAGTGTACAGAGCCAGTAGCCATCCAGTTCTCAGGGTACTCTGCAGAGAGGGAAAGGCAGAAGATAGCTATTTATATTTATAAAATCATACAAGTTGGAAAAGACCTCTAAGATCACTAAGCCCAACCCAGCCCAACCCCATCATGCCCACTAACCCTTGTCCCTCAGGGTCACATCTCCATGGTTCTGGAGTGCTCAGTTATCAGAGCACAAAGTGGAAATGTAGCAGATTGGAATGGTAATCTCATCATCTAGACTCAAACCCAAACATCCTATATGCAAAGACAACATCAGATATTAAAAGGCAAAAGAGTTCCCTGCCCATTTTGCTGAAAGTTTCCATTGTGCAGACATGAACTGAGTGTACATCACTGACAAAAGCTACAAAAAGGAGCTTAACTGTGTGGTGAGGTCATTTGGGTTCTCCTATGAGACGGTTTCAGGTTAGGGACCCAATCCCCTCTTCAAGAACTTTTTGTCTCTCATTATGGACATGAAGCCTGACCTCCACCTGCGTCCCCATGCATAATTTTCACTATATTCACATCTCTGTGTCAAACTTCTGAAAGATTTCTGTAGGTGCTCTCTCCGAACGCTGTTACTACTACCTACAGAGCTTTTTCTACCTCAACAGCAATTCCATTCTGCAATGCAATCTTTTTATAAAATCATTTTTTAATGAAGGTTGAAACAGAAAAATTCAGTGTTCAGTCTGAAAGCCCAATTTTCATCCTGTCTCTTCTATTTAAGCCACATAGCACTATCATTAAACGTTTAACATGGCATGGAGCAAGTAAAGGGACAGAAAAAATAACAAAGCTAGTGTGATGTTTGGCACAAACCTGGCATACCTTCAGTGTCAGCTGAACAACTGCAGGAGATGTTACTTTTGCACATCCAACCAGTTCTCGGTTTCTCCCCTCTATCTTATTTTCACAGAAAGAGCAATTATAAAGGTGTCTATGCCAATTGCAGAGCAGAAGCTTGTTGGGCTTAGCCTCAATAAAGAAAATCATCATAACAGCACTATGGTTAACTCATCTGAGAAAGCCTAATCATGTTGTTGACACAGAAACTGTCTCTCAAAACTCTTCCACTATTAAAGGATCTGATGTACTGGGTCCATATGACTATTTTTGCAGTAAGCAGGATCACGGTAAAGATCACCAATTGAGTTAATTATGCGTTATGCTGTTGTCCTGAATGTCTGTAGATCTAGACCATGGAAATTAGATAGCATATACATACAGTCATATACTCTCTCTCTATATCCTGGATCATTTACAGGTGAATATCCTGACAATTCAAGGAATAAACACGAACTTTTGACATTTTGTGATCTTCTGCTGCATGTAGCATGAAAGGAATGTGGGAGCAAAAGAGGAAAGATTTTAGTTAGAAAGCTCACAGGTGACAAGACAAATAACGCTGGTGAAATCAGTATCATTTATGAAGGTTTAGAGTGTGGGAAGATAAGTAATAGACTGAAGTAGCAAGCCAGTATGCATTGTTACTTTATGCATGGAGGAAGAAAGGTGGAATTGCAGGAGATAAAAACATGGATAAAGATCCCCTGAAATCAAGTGCAAGTGTGAAATAAAATGTGCATCTTCACTAGCATAGCAAAATATCACAGCTTGCTGAAGGGAGCATACTTACAAAGGGGTGAAGTCCATCTCCCTCCGAGATTTGCCCATGCAACACTTCTAGCACTCCATACTGTGGTAGAGGGGAGAAAGATAGCAGGGACCATTTAGGCTGTTTGTGAGCAAAATCGTTTTATTTTATATCCCCAGCTGAATTTGGGTGATTTCTTTGATTATTTTCTTTTTTTTTTAGCTGGAGCAGGAGATAGATACATAACACCATTTGTATTCAGTCTAATTTTAAACACCTTGAGCAATGGGATTTCTATCAGCTTTCTTATGAGGCTGTTCTGCTGTGTAAAAGATCTCACTGGGATGGAACATCTTTCTTCCTCATTTCTTATTCCCCAAATTCATCCTATCACTCGTGAAAATCTGCAGACACCTTTTCATGATGAGAATGACTGTTCCCAGGATAAATGTTAGCGTTCTGCTTCCGACCAAGTCTGAACAATGTCATCTGTGCAACAGGGGATTTCGTCCTAATGAAGTCAATGTTTTCTAGACCGCCTGCTGTTTTTCCTACAGGCCTCTCCTTTGTTGTTTGATACTTTTTTTTCTTTGTAAAATTCTTCTTAGCTTGATAGAGATTTACAACAGGTTCACATATTTCCCAGCCTTATTTACTTTATAAATTCAGACATCAAAATCCAACTGACATAAGGGGAAGCGGGCTGGGAGAATAGCTACAGAATTCTTATTCAGTGGGTGTTGCAACTTCTATTTTACTCTGATTTGGCAATCTGCCCTGCAAGGATATCCTTAACATAAGTTTGCTATGCATAAATTGTTGAAAAATGATAGTTAATTAAGAATGCCTGAGAAGTCTCTCTTTATTGACTAACAATCTGCAGAATTGCAGATTCCTCCTTCCTTAGCAGCAAGACTCTTCAGCATGATTAATTACTTTCAAACCTCCGTAGGTTCAGAACAGTAAGAGACAAGTTATCTACTATAAATCTGCAAACAGAGTATTTAACACAGAAAGAAGAGGAATATTACCACTGTCCTATAGAAGTCAGAGTCAGATATCCCTTTTCATTGCAGGGAAGTTGGACTAGGTGACTTTTAAGGGTCTCCTCCAAGTACAAAGGATTCTATATGCAAGACAATCGGACTCATGTGGCTTCTCTAAGAACCAAGTTAACCCTTACCCAAACCCCAAAGCCTGTTACTTCACATAATTCTTCTGCATCTCTATGCTCTTTCTGGAGCACAGACTTGAAGTCATATGTGCAATTCAGCTGCTTGCTCTTTGTGAAACATGAAGAAAAACTAAAGTGGTTTAGAAAGAAGCTACAAGAGAAAAATCTGATAAAAAGCATAACTGAAGGAAATTAAATATGTTTTCAATTCTCCTACAGATCATCAGAGTTAAGAAAGCGCTTAAGTATATGTCCCGAATATTGCTGATGACTGTTAGTGGGGAGACGAGGACATTACCATACCTTACATCCTGAAGCTGAACATTCAGAAATAAGCTGTATATTTTTAAATGAACGATAATGAGTATTTCATACACTCCTAACAAGATAGAGCCTGCTTTAATTTGGAGCCTTGACATTTGATAGATAAATCAATAGATCAATCGATCCATCCAGTCATCAAGGAAGTTCTTAAAGCCTTGAGCCTGGACACAGCTGCCCTTGTGGTGCTCATCATGGCCAGAGGAGCTCCACCTTGTTCACATTAGCAGTTGGAGAGTGGGTGGGACCCAAGCCTTCCTCTTATAAGAGGCAGCATAGACGTAGTGTGAAAAGAATGCCAAAGGAAATGGTAAGTTTGCATACAACAGCTTCCAAGGAAAAAAATTCAATAGGAGAACAAGTACATATTTTGAAACCCAAAATCAAGGGGCTGACTATCACTGAGCAAGAAAGGTGATTACATGTGAATCTGGAATCTCTGTCTGGTTCAGTATTTCTTAGGTTTTACTCAGCGTCTTTTGAATCAGAGAGGAAGTGTCTGTCACGGTCTACACAGACAGAAAAGAAGCAACATAAAAGCACTCAGGAGAAAAAAGGGTGTATCCAGGTCAAGGACCAATTTGCAATTAAAGGCAGAGAATTTAACGAAAGAGCAAGGTCATGATTGCAGCGGTGCTGCAAATATTCAATCACTGGCAAGGTGTTGTGCAGTTGTGTTTTGAGGCTGATTGCTTTGTTCAAAGGGAGACAGGTGAATAACTGCTTCCATCCTTGCAGTACTAAATTAATGCTGTTAATTTTGATGAGAGAAACCTGCTCTACAAAGTCACCTTTAAAGACTAGGATTCAGAAAATTCTTTTGCCAACCAGAAGGAAAAAAAAATTTAAAAGATAATTTATTTAATACCAAAGACAGTAGTGATGAAGATCAATTTAGATCACTGGTTTTCAGTCAGAATAGAGCCACTAAATGTTTGTAGTAAGTAAACATTTTCCTTTCCAGTGCCACACTGCCAAAGTATGCACAAAGTAAAGCTTCCTTGAGTTCAGAATTCAGTAAACATATCCACAGTATACGTAATACAAATGAGCCAGTGTTATTGATTTTTCTCCTTCTGAACAGCCTGCCCTGTTGATGAGAAGTTAAAAAGTCACTGAAATTTTACTTGAACACCCTTGTGCCAGGTTCAAGGTCCAGTTCATAGATGACTCTCAGGGCTGATTACAAAGGGTCATTGCAACACTGTGAGAAGTGATTTGACAGAATTTTGTGGCTATTGTCCTGGCACTGTCAAAGCCAGCAGGTTGAAGTACTTCATTCTGAACCTGGGTTGTGTGTGTTGAGTGGAAGTTTGTAACTTTGATTTTCATGCTCACTGCCATAACAAAAACTTGGCCAACTCTGAGGAAAGAGATGAAGATTAGCAGTGGGGAATGACTGCAGTATAATTACTAGCGATATAATAGTAATCCAAGGATTGAGGCTTTAAACTAAAAGAAGAGATTTGGGTTAGATGTTAGGGGGAAATTTTTCGCACAGAGGGTAATGATGTCCTGGCACTGCTGCTCAGAGAAGTATGGATACCCCATCCCTGGTGGTGCTCGAGGTCATGAATCATAGAATGGATGGTGCCCTGGGCAGCCTTACCTAGTAGGGGGCAACCAGCCCATGATAGTGGTTGGAAACGGATGATCATCAAGGTCCATTACAACATAAGCCATTCTATGACTATAATTGTTGTATTTCTGTTCCTCAGCAAAGGAACTCCTGCTAGAAGTAAGCATTGTGTTGCTTTTACACAGGGCCACAGCAGTGGCTATTATTTCATTCCTGTTAACTGCAGAATATATTTCTCAGTGGGTATTGACCACATCTGCAGACGATGGGAAATGTTTGCCTTTGGATAAGCAGTAAGTTGTTATGCATTATCTAGGCTGTCAGTTTTGAGAAATATTAAATCCATATTATGTCAAAACAGAGGAGAGGGAGTTTTAATCACACTGATGTATGACATACAATTAAAAATGTTTGTAAATTTGCATTTATGAATAAAATGCAGATTTAAATGGATATTCAACACTAAAGAGGTTTTAAGGACACAGCTAAGGTATGTTCATACAATTCAAATCAATGAGGCATATGTGCTGAACAAATGTGAACATGGATAACGCATTCCTTAATGAGAAACTCAGAAAAACACTGGCAGGTTTAGAAACAGAAAAATACTGGCATCATCCACCTCAACATGCTTTTGAAAGGACTAAATACTGGCAGCAGGATTGTGTGTTGGATCACCTTGAGGGACAGCAAATATTGCTCTGCTCAGATGAATTATGAAAACACACACAGATTTCTCATAACTCTTCCTGTGTTTGAATCTCTCCCCAGCATACAATCTGCAGCTATCCTTCACTGTTTACCAAATCAATTTCCTTTCACTTTGCTGCACGGAAGAACATTAGAGCAGAGCTGACATTTGAATGTGCTAGAAAACGTAGCTTTCTCCTTTCTCTTCCTTTTTTTTTCTTCTTGTTTGGTGACCCTCCAGTGTCTTTACTTGCAATATCTCATATAGACAGGTTTGGCTTTATTACAGCCTCAGGCATCTACACACGCAGATGTTCATAAGTAATGTTTGGAAGCACAGAGTATGTGTATTAAGTTTTTGCCCTAGGCAAATTTGATGAATATTTGAGTTGGGAGAGAAGAGGTATTTTAGTGAACACAGTAGTGTAAAATACTCAGACTGTGAACTGTTAAAGAGTCTTGGAAAATCCACGGTGCGTGCTTATCTAATCCATTTCTACAAATGAGCTACCTCCAATTTTTTTTAAAAAAAAGAAGAGCTAAATAGACCTTCACCAGCTTGAAATGTGTTTCAAGGAGATTGGTAAAGCAAAGAAACCAGAGCCAAAAATGGTATTTGCAAGAAAAATAGCAAAACCTAATTATCTGTTGATGAAAGGTGGCCATTATGACAGGTTCCTGCCCAGGCACATGTTGATTAACTGAAGCAAAATCATAGAATTATAGGATCGTTTGAGTTGGAACGGACCCTTAAAGCCCATCTAGTCCAACTCCCCTGCAATAAAGGGGAAACCCACAGCTTCATCAGGTGCTCAGAGCCCCATCCTGCCTGACCGTGGGTATCTCCAAGGGTGGGGCATCCGCCACCTCTCCAGGCAGCCTGTGTAAGTGCTTTGCTACCCTTATTGTTAAAGACTGCAAGAAAAAGAATGTTTAGTAGGAAGAAGTGTCTGACGTTTCAAAGATCAGAAGAACTACTTAGGTAAATTTTAGCTATGGGAAAACTCAGGAAAAGGGCATCAATCTATCTGCACCTGTAAGGTGAACACCAAGATTCTACAAAAAGGGGGATTGTTTAAGTAGGATCATAGCAAAACTGGGTGAACTGGGGGAGAGAGTGGGGGAAACAGTAACTTTCAGTCTGTTGAAATTGGAAAAACAGATTCTGAAAATATAGGTTGAATTTAATCTAAGTCAGATGCTCTGCTCCAGACAGTTAAAGTATATGAAACATTTCATTGCCGCTCTTTTAAATACCATGTTTTGAATTTTTGTATTTCAAGTGATACTTTATGTTTGGATATAGTTACATGTAATTGTTTATGATAATTAGAAAAAGAAAATGAACAAAACCATCCTGTTTTAAATTAAATGGGCTATTTGATCCACTCTGAAAAAAGCTGGGGAGGGGGCTTTTGTTCTGGTGAGAAAAACAAAATGTTTTTCATTTGCAGTCAACCCTGAATAATTCCCTTCCCCCCAGTTTGGCAACAAAACAGAAAAAAATCAATTATTCACAGAGTTCTACTCCTGGGGGCACAATTAAGGGTAATTGGAAGAAATTAAGCAAGAGAAAATGTAGTATTCACTAGTAGGACTGGCTTTGCTCCTGGTGAGAAATACAGCCTTGATCCCACAAGACATCGAATATTGCTTATGAGATGCTCAGTCTCATTTCAGCATCTCTTGGGAGCTGCCAGCATCACTGGAGCACTATCAACCATCCTGAGAGCACATTTCAAAATGACTCTTAGTCATAGCTTCTTGGAAATATTCTTCAGCGCATCAGACATTAGGGTTCACCTTCATATTGTCTAAAAATCAGCGAAGAAATTCACATTTGCTGTCAATGATTGCATATTCATTTCCCAAAGATGTGACTCCCATGTCAGATGGCAGGCTGTACTGATACTGTGCAGCGCTGTATTTTCCGTTAGCAAGTTGTGCAATATGAAGGTGAGTGCTTTAGGAGAGTTTACATTTACCAGTACACTTTCCAACCAAAATAATAATCTCCTTCCAGAATGAAATCAGATTTGTTTGACAAGATCCATTTTCCAGAGGCAGACTTGATTGGCTTTAATTATATTCACAGACTTAACACAGAGAATCTCATACAGTCTTTTCCATTCTTTTTCTTTGGATTGATAGATGTCAAGTCTTCAGCTTCTTCCATGTCTTGTACAGTAATATCTTATGCATAGTCTTTCTGCCTTTTGCAATTTCAGTGGAACAAAATGTTCTGTTAATGTTCACAATAATACGTGAAATATCCCCTCTATCAGCTCTGGCTTCTGAACATAGTATGAACTAGCTGATCTTGAAAAGAGGTAGTTTTGGTACATTTGGCTATTTATTTCTTGATTTACTAAAATGGGTTGATGGTTGTCTAGGTGATCTTATCGATTTTTTCAACCTTAGCATTTCTGTGATTCTATAAAAAACAGAGTTGTCATCACCAAAAATGTGTAATCATCATCATAGAATTCTTAGAGTTGGAGGGGACCTTTAAAGGTCATCCAGACCAATGCCCCTGCAATGAACAGGGACATGCACAGCTAGGTAAGTTGCTCAGAGCCTGATTCAGCCTGGCCTTGAAAATCTCCAAGGATGGGGCATCCACCTCATCTCTGGGCAACCTGTTCCAGTGCCTCACCACACTCACTGTAAAAGACTTTTTCCTTATATTCAACCTAAATCTACCCTCTATTAGCTTGAAGCCATTTCTCCTTGTCATATCACCTCAGACTCCACTGAATTGTCTGGCTTCATTCCTGAAGCTCCCTTTGTCCTCACCATCAACTAAAACGTCAGGTTATTATTAACATGTACCAGCCTATGATCTTCTAGACGGAAAACAATCTCTTGTTGATTTTCAAGATGACAGCATGTAAGGAGCAGTTCTTGATATTCTGTGGTATTTTTTGCCTCTCTCTTTAGCAAAGAAATTACTCAAATTGATTTTTTGAAAGAAAATCTGTTTCTGATATCGCTATTTTTATTCCAACCTTGTTTGACTTATAATTTTCCTTAGCATTAGGAAATGGCCCTTCTGAAGCAGTAAGTGAAACTATTACTGCTTAGGACTGTCTTCTATTTTTCCTGTCTATAATCAGGTCATGACCACTGGTGACTTAACAACCATCATCCTTAGACCACTGATTAATTCATTTCCATTCATCATACTCCGATTCCAAATGGAGTTGTCTTGCATTATGTGTGCTACTTTATCATTGAAAATTAATGCAAGCCTGGTGGAAGCAGCCTGGAAGATATTAAACTAACAGCAAAGGTGAAGGCACTAAGGAGAAACTCAATATATGCAGTTAAAGCAGCATTTCAAAGAGAAAAAAATGGTGGCAAAATTGAAAGTTTGAAGCTCTTTGGGAAGATGCTGAGGATGGAGGACAAGCAATTCAGTAGAAATACAGCAGACGCAATTCAGAATGCCTTTTCATATCACTTTTGGATGGTACAGAAAAATACGTTGACAAGTGAGGCACAGGTAAGGAAGATGGTCCCCAAGCATTTGGAAAGCCCTTTTGTTTGAGCAAGGTGTTGTGAGGAGAATTTGGATATTTTTCATCTGTCTCTATGAATTTCCAAGGAGAAAATGAATTCATTTTAAGACAAAATCCATCTGTTTCTCCGACACTGTTAAGAAACAGTTTATTTTGCCTAAAATTACCTTGTCTGACACATTGTCATGTTTGGTTACCACAGCAACAGTAGCAACAACTATATCACATGATTTATGTGTCATCTGAATTTAACAACCTTACTTTTTACTTCTGCATGTGTATATGCATAGATACATATACATAATTCATGGTTTTGAACCAGACTCTTACCCAGCTGACCATCTTTACTGACACTGCCCAAAACAATCGCTTCTATCCTGAGATATACTTTTTGATCGTGACACTGCCAGCAGTTTCCCTAATTCCTTATAAGCAAGATATGTAAGGCTCTTCCCTGCTGCACCTCTCCCTCCACCCCCAGAGCACTTTGAGCAAGGGCACGTGGCTGAAAAGCATTTGTGCATTACCAAAGCTGTGCAAGCAGAGCACGTTGAAAACAAGGACAGAATTTTTGCTAACATTTTCCTGCTATCTCCACTGGAAAATTTAAAAAATGAGTCCAGCTCTAACAGGGGTCCTAATATTATTCATTTAGAATGGGATCCCACAGGTTTAAATCATTGTTAAGCATAATTATAACGATTAATTGTTGAACTTTGAATCTTAACAATCTGCCTTAAAAAGATGAGCAAGGCATTTTTTAATGTTCTGTTCCCACTATAATTCCACCGTCTGCCAGCAAACAAGGAAAGTGGTCACCTTCATACAAAGATGAACCTGGACAGTTTAACCACTGAATCATAGAATGACTTGGGGGTTGGAAGGGACCTCAAGGATCATGAAGCTCCAACCCCCTCCTGCCACAGGCAGGGCCACCAATCTCCACATTTAATACCAGACCAGGCTGCCCAGGGCCCCATCCAAGCTGGCCTTGAACACCTCCAGGGATGGGGCATCCACAGCCTCTCCGTTTGTGTTTATAAGGAACTTATACACTTCTCTTTCAAAGTAAGCAAAATGGCGGCGGGGGAAGGGGGGAGGAGGTTTAATGCCTTTTTTTAAAGTCTTGTTAAAGTAAGGTTGAAAATTTCATTTAATGTAAAAGGCAAGAAAGGATGTATCTGCCTTTGGTCTTTCAAAGTTGTCAGTAGCTTGGATGGCCAAAAGCTTCAACCCACAGGAAAGGCCCTGGAGCTAGAAGGAAAAATCAATAAGAATAAATTGTGCTGACAGTATCCGAATCAGTAATTATTTGAAGGATCCCTTGCATGCTCAGGAAAAGTGCAAAGTAAAGGAAGAGACGGAGTTGGGCAGCCTGCCCAAGACAGGACAGCAGAAAATGTGATGAGAACCGGAAAAGCTCTTTAGATCCCACATGCCATTCATCAGAGGTTGGGAAGTCATTCAGCTGAGTGCCAGGCAAAGTGTCCATGAATTCAATTTCTCATGCATAAGTCACAGAGTGGGGTTAAATAAACATTTTTATTGCATGGCACTGTCTGATGAAAGTTGCTCTGGGTCACGTGTATTTTTGTGACTTGAATCAATTTTATGAGCAACTATAATCTTAATGAGTGCTACTGAAATGAAAAAAAAAAAAAAAAATGTGCTCACTGGCTCCACTGATTGATTAAATCCTTATTTGCCACAAAAGTGTTGGGAATCCCCCACCACACAAATGTCTTGTCCTCTTCTTCAGCTCTTTGTGCTCTACTATTGAGACCCAAGAGTAGGACTGGCATTAAATACCAAAAGGAACTTCGTTCTTTGGTTGAATATATGGAAAGTGTTCTTTTTGATAAGGGTAGTGAAGCACAAGAGCAGAGAGGTGGTGGATTCCCATTCCTGAAGACATTCAAGGTCAGGCTGAACGGGGCTCTGAGCACCTGTCTGAGCTGTGTGCATCTGTGTTCACTGCATGGGAGTTGGACTGGGTGGTCTTTAAAGACCCCTTCCAACTCAAAAGATTTTGTCGTTCTATGGAAAGATGGAAGAAGTGCAAAGCTGAATAAATCGTGCAATTCTAGTTAACAAACACAAGAGGGTGCAATGAGTACGTCCAGAAACTTCCTACCTGTCATGGAAAAACCTCAGGCTCAGAAACTGCATTTCTAATGTACAGCCATTGATTTGTATCTGTTATTTAGGGCACGGCTGCGTCAGCAGCATCGCTGAATTATTCATCAGCATTCTGAGTAGAAGATGAGGCACCATGAATCAGGATTCATGAAGTACATACCAAGTAGTGTTGTTCTGCAAAGAAATGCTAATGTTCTGAGTGGGGACCGAGAAAACATGCTAATGTAGAACAAAAATTATCACAGAGGGGATACTGCAGAATGGGTACGTCATGTGTAGAAACTCACTGCTCACCTTCCGGCACGGAGCATCACAGTGTAGTTAGCAAGGATGTTTCCTAGGATTCTCACATCATAAAATGACAACACAGACCCCCTGTCACGGAAGCTGACAGAAAAGGATTCTTTTTTCAAGAAAAGGGTAGACATGGCATGGAGGGGCATAGTGTAGTGGGCATGGTGGGAATAGCTTGGTTCGAACCTGAATGATTCTATGATTCTGTGATTCTTTTTATCCCATGATATTCAGTCATTCATCTTCCGAAATCAAATTGGTCCAACACCAAGAGTTCAAAAGTCCCCGGTCACCAAGCCGGTTGGTGTTAGCCCTACATCTTCCACTTGTCTCTGCTTAGAAAGCAGAAATAGCTTGTTTGTTATTGCCACCTGCCTTAGCCATATTCCAGTTGTGAACTGTTGTCTGATTTCTCTTGAAGTCCTACCGACCACAGGACCTGTACTGTGATGCAAATGTTTCATTTACAAATTACTGAATGTCCTAAAGGATATTACATAGCCACTGGAGACAAAATCAAAGACTCAATAAAAACTGTATCAAACTTTTTTTTTTTTTTTTTTTTTTTTTTTTTCCCATCTCATTGCAGTGAAATGCAACAACTGTAGCTATAACATTTTGCCACAGTCTAATAGAACTATTCCATATGCAATAAACAAACAAAGAACTGAGGAACAGATATAATCACCAAGTTTTCCTAAAAATTACTATTTGTCCAAAAAACTAGAGAAATAAATATTTTANTTTAAGTCTGTAGCCAGGGCTGATTTCCTCAAAGCACTTATTCTCCTGTTATCAGTTTGTCTAAAGAATGAACCTCTCAGCTGGCATCAGGGAACAAAATCCCGCCAATGGCTGAACTCACCTGTCCTATGCAGCCGGAGTTCTAGCCTGCTAGCCTTTTCTGCATATGAAATAAGATAAATGCTTAAAAGTGCAATTGTAATTTTCTACTTGATAACTTTCTCCAGCTGGGTGCCCAGATCACTAGTTTTCTATTCTTGACTTAAGCAGTACAAGAACTGCAAATTGATTTTATAAGGATTTAATTAAATTTGTGCTATGACCTGCAATGAGGTGTAATTCATTCACATAAAAACTCTGATTGCAGCAAGGCCAAGCATGGTCCTTAGGGTTTATCCTTTGAACCCTGTTTCAATCAGCAGGGACCAGTAACAGTCTTTCTAGTTTATCCAATATCATCCCTGGCAAGTGCAAATTACTTCTGTAGCTACTCTGTGTCCACTTGAGCCTGAGCATATGAGCTTAAGTAACAGTTTAAACAACAAATCCAGGAACCCCATCTTCCCCATTGGCCTCAGGCTGGGATTTCCCAAGGGATGTATCAGAGTGGGGAGACATTGCCATTTTCCATCAGCATTGCCATTTTCCATGGTTGCATCTGATTTGCATGTGTAAAACCCAATGAGAAATCAGTGTGCTATTGGTACCGGTGTGAATCCTCTGAAACTGAGATTTTGATTGTACAATGCAAGCCATTGACTCCTCGCTGTATGCAACAGTGGTAATTTTAATTACTACCACTGTAGCATTAAGAAAGTACTTTAAATGCTAAAATTGAGTGCTATTTTTTATTGAACTGCATATTATGGCTGCACACAGACATTATGGGCATTCGGCACATTCACCTTAAATTTGAAAGCAGCAGTACATCCAAATTCACATTCTTAATTCACTGCTTTCAGTGCATTCATGCTCTTATGCTTTATTTATTTATTTATTTATTTTACACTTGTCAGAACCCAGTCTACTGCAAAAATGCCTATGCTTTCTTTTGGAGGAATGCACATTTACAGAGGAAAGTAAAGAAGATTCTAATCACTGTACTCAACTTGGAGCGTAGAGATTCTTTCCAATCACTTGAGCAAGAATGCACTTAGAAATGTGGAAAGGAGGAGTGATGCCCTCAGCCTGACTCATGACATAGAAAACCAAGAGCACGCTTAGCGTGGTGATGTCCCTGAAATGAGCTGAGCACTGATGTTCTAGGTCTGGATATCCTATATTCTCAGTGATCAGCGGTAAAAGTCAAAATATCTGACATTCAGAGACCTCTGGCTGACAGAAGGTCATTGGAAGTTTTGTCAGCAGGTGGTGACAATGGACTATGGATTATACTATGGACTTTGGTGCCTAAGCATTGACCAGGAGCTCTCCCAAGCATTTCCCAGATGCTGACGCAGAGTGGCTAGTATGACCTGTGGATATGGGCACTCGTGGAATATATGCCAGTGTAACTTTTTGTTTGCTTGTTTTGATATAAATCAACCTGCAAACTGTATTGTGGATTCAGGTGATTATCTGGCTAAGCGTTCTCAAGGCTACTGGAGACAGTTGGGCTTCTCTTGATAGGGAAATCATTTTCTCATTCCAAAGCATAGCTCACCTTTAGAGGTGCCTACTCAGTTCTATCTGCTATGGAGGGAACCTATATTCTACCCCTATATAACTTACATGATGTAGCTAGTGTCAAACAAAGAAGGGAATGTAAGAATGACAAACAGTAAAGATGAGCAGAAATAAATCTTTTAGAGTTTGGACTCAACTTCTAGAGGTCCCTTCCAACTTCTGTAATTCTGTGATTTGTGGTCCCTTGATTGAGTTTATAAAGGACTGATTTGTTAATATCCAGATTTTCTTTCAGCAAAAACTACTACCTGCTTTGTCCCATGTGTATCTTTATGATGGTTTCTACTCTAACACAAAGCATTTGGAATTTCTACATAATTTAAAAGAAAAAATACAGTATTGAAAAGTCAAAAGATATTTTCCAGAAGAGCTTTTTTACTCTTATTCCCTCATAACCAAAGAGAATCTGAATTGGAAGGATGTCTACAACAGAAAACTGGAAAGCTGCTTTGTACAGCCCCCAAGTTCTATATTTTCAAAGTTTAGTCTAAATGATCTGATTCAAAATGGACTTCATTGCAACATTTCAGACACTTTACTTTGAAAATATTAACTGAGTTCTAGAAAACCCAATCCCAAGAATAACTAATTTAGATCAAAATATCCTCTAAAATATTCAGCAACAGTTAATGTACTGAATAAGGAGAAACAATTTATGTACATCAAAGTAAAAAAAAAAAAATTAAAATTTGGCTCAAGAAGTCAATAAAAACTCTTCAATGGCTACCTGCAAATATTTCATTTAATAGATTTTACAGTAAAACATAACCATGATATCATTTTATACATAGAAGTATCCAGAAATTAAAATTACTCCGGGACAAAACTTCTGACAATGGTATGGAGGCATTTATCCATCATCCATCTTCAGCTTGTCCCTAAACCTTTGCTGACACTTAATTCCTTTGCATGTTAGTATCTCTCGCTATAAAATGAAAATAGAAATGTTACTGACTTATCTGAAAATTCGTATGTTAATAATTTTAAAGGATTTAGGGATCTCCAAACAGAAATGCAAAGTATTGTCATTGTATAACAGTCTAACAGTATTCTGCACTTTCCCACCTACTTTGTGCTCGAGTATATGTTTATTTAGCAGAAGATTTGCTACTGTTAATACTGTTTTTCATACTGACTGGATTCTTTGGGTGATAGATTGCCATTAAAAGCTGTAGATTCTCATTTATTAATTAAATAACTGAACAGTATGGTCATGATATTTTAAAATATATTAATATTCTTTATTCTTCGAGCTCAGTTGGCCAATTGGAACAATTACAGCCTCTGGCTTCCACAGCAACTCCTCGAACACTACACTATCTCATGTCTGGCCCTTTCTAGCTCCAATATGCTCTGAATTTCAGATTTTATTGCTTTTCTTTCCTTACCTACAGCCACAGTATACCTCCACAAAAATCCCCAGAGGAACCCCTTTTCTGTGAGATCTTCTCTGTTGGAAACTTTCTGCTGGAGGTAGGATTGCTGGTGCAGCTTTCTGGAGTTCACTAAATTAAACTCAACTCTACTCCCCAAATTATTGTACAGAGGGAGTGGTGAGGCACTGGAACACCTACCCAGAGAAGTTGTGGATGCTGCATCCCTGGAAGTGTTCAATAACCAGGTTGGATAGAGCCCTGGACAGCCTGGGTGTGTGCCAGATATGGAGGTTGGCAGCCCTGCCTGTGGCAGGGGGTTGAAACATGATGATCCTTGAGGTCCCTTCCAACCCAAGCCATTCTAGGATTCTCTGATTAGACAATGGGGAAATAAATGCAATAGCTGCCCCATCAAATATCTTCTTATCTCTTTTTGCATGCCAATCCTACTTTTAGGGGTGGCATGAGAGAGGGTTGTTTGTGAGTAAGAAAGTGAGAGGATAAGAGATTAGAAAAGGTATGTGGAAAGGTAAAAGTAAGGAAGTAGGATACAGTTCCCTTCCTATCTCATAGTCTGAAAAAAATACATATGGAAATAACTAGTTTTCTTACGTTAACTTGAGCTGCAGAAGTAAATATTACACCAAACTCAGTGTGAAAAGTTCATTGACAGTAACCAGCTTAAGCAGGCTGCCCCAATGTCATGGCCATGCTCTCCCTAGCTGCTGATCTCTGTACTGATTTATTGCATTGTACAGATATACCCTGGTGTACTTTACTGTAATGGCTTCAACTCAATCCTGAGATCCCAAACACAGCACTGTGACCTAATTCCAAGGCAGTTTTTCCTCCACATATGGTGTTTGAATCATCATGGTAGGTTGTTAGAGAGAAGATGTTTTGTTTTTTTCTTTGTGGTTTTTTTTTTTTTTTTTTTTTTTGAGAACACTGTGTGTGAAGAAGACATTTGAAGGAATTGAGCTAACACTGAGAATTCAGATCGATAAGGAGTCATAGAGAGAAAAATGAACAGGAGAAAAAAAAATTGTCTCTGTTGTGTGATGGGTCAAGCAGGTAAAGCACTGATTTATTTTTTTTTTTTCTCAGTAGAATATGACCTAAGAGTGGATTGTCTGAGGGAAGGGAGTTCAAGGGCTCAGGCCTCACTTGATGGGGCATCTATTTTCCAATAGGGTATGGAATATGAGCGCAAGAATGAGTAATGACTTTGTTACTCCCAATAAATGAATAGATCAGCAATGGAAACACACCTAGTAACAAATGCTTCTACTGCAAAGTGTCACTCATCCATCTAAGCAGTGTCTCCCTTGAGAAGTTAATTGTGCATTTGCATGAATCTATGCTTAACTAAACACAAAACATCTTTCCGCTGAATCCAAAGACAACAAGTGGAGCATGGGATTCCTGGACTTAGGCATCATCAAAGAGGAAGTGAAGTAACTTGGATGAGCAGAATAATATTTTGATGGAAACATTCAGCATACAACAGTCTTCTGCACAGTGTTTACTATCAAACTCAGAGATACAGCCTCTACAGGGCTGTGGCTTCTGGTAGCATCAGTATAAACTCCGATGCAACTTCTTACATGTTCCACCTTCCTTAATGTTTAAATACTAAGGGGAGCAGATGAACTGCTAGGAAATGACTGCCTCTTTGAAGCCTTTCTAATGCCAGTAGGCCCCAGAAGTTTATAGAGAAAATATCTGCAATTGGGAAAAAAATAGATAATTCAGACCGTGAGGAGATGGATCATACACAAAAGGACACCACATGATGGCAGAACAAAACAAAACACTCGTTTTTTTCATGACAACAACCATTGTATTTTTAAATATTTTCTATAAAGATAGACTTCATCATTTTTACAACATAAATGGAAGGAATAATTCTTCCCATTTATTTTCTTTTTCCTACAAACAACAGCTGTAGTATAATTTAGAAATAATGATCCATTCCTCCCCAGGGAATTTTCTATTTTTCATTTTCTATTGAAAAGCATAGGAAGAACAACCGACTCAAACTGGATAATTTCATTTCTAGAAAGCCCCATAGTATGTCACTAGCCATAAAACAAGTGTAAACGACTTTTGAATGAAAAAAAAAACCCAACCACAAAAAAAGACAAAGAAATGGAAAGAATTGAAAAATCATCCTTTTGGTTTGTGGAAATCTCATGGGAGGATGGAGATGAAATTTATGGGTAGCCATCCTCAGAACAGAAGACAAGTCTTTTCGTTGAAACTCAATAACAACAGAGGTTTAATAGCACATCTTTTGACTTTCTTTCCAGTTATGGAGTTTTTTTTCTACAGTTTTTTGTTTGTTTGTTTATTTGTTTGTTTGTTTTTTACATTTTCTACATTTAACTTTCCCCCTAAGACTAAAGTTATACAGATTCACCTGGATCCCATTTTGCATTCCAGAATTAGGGCAGGACAGATTTTCAGCCCTACAGATCAACCCTCAAACAAATGTCTCATCTTCATTTCTCCAGTTGAATTTTGATGTAATACACAACACCTTAAAGACAAGAACAGCACTTTGAAATTCCAGAAGTCTGTTTTAGGAAGGTTCCTCTGTGATTTCTTAGCAACAGAATTCTTCCAGAAGGCTATGCTGAGTTCTGCACCAGCACCACATGCACTCAATTTACTTCAATTGTCTCTGCTGCTAGGGACTAACAGCTGGCTGTTTTGATCGAAATGGCAGTGATTAAGGTCCTGAAGTCAATTAATTTATTTTTTTTTTTCTCACTGATTTCGAAAGACCTTGGATCAGGTCTTGATGGTTCCTAAATGAAACGAAACATACAGAGGGCAGATTTGTACGAAGATATTGGGGAAGCGGGGAGAGAAAAGGGGAAAAGATATTTTAGATATTAGGAGGAAGTTTTTCACACAGAGGGTGGTGACACACTGGAACAGGTTGCCAAGGAGGTTGTGGATGCCCCATCCCTGCAGGCATTCAAGGCCAGGCTGGATGTGGTTTTGGGCAGTCTGGTCTGGTGTTTGGCAACCGTGCACATAGGAGGGGGTTGAAACTCGATGATCATTGTGGTCCTTTTCAACCCAGGCCATTCTATGATTCTATGAAAAGAGAGGAGAAATCTTATCTAATTTCTTCATAGGATTAAAAGATAACCTTCAGAAATATTCTCTGAGTTTTTATCAAGCCCTTTAATGTACATGGAAATGTTACAAACAAAAAGTATCATTGCTTGTTCATACTGAGATCTCTGTTGAATTCTTGTCACGTTTGATAAATTCTATTGCATAAATGTTCTCAATTAACAAGCCTAATAATATTTGGAAATAATTAAGATCCATATAAATTCTCACTTTTCTTTTTTTTTTAATAAAAATAAGTCTAGATTTCTCCTTATGTCATTTCCAGTGCTCACGTTTGCTGCTTTAATACTGTCAGTATATGAAATGCTCTTCAGGGTAAGAAAAACGTATATGAAAGAGACAGTGCAATCATCACCTGAGAGCCACCTCAAGTCCTCTTCAATTCCACCTCTTTTCTGGTCTATGTTCATGATTTACTGAGTTTTGTTTTTCATGTATAAAAAGATGTTACTTTCTATTAGGAAAGTGAGGGGAACAAAATAAGAAAAATATTATATGCAAAGGTTATTAGCACTGCTGACAATGCTGAATATTGTTTTTTTCTGGCACTACTCATGCTAAATATAAAGACAAAGATGAATCAAGTTGCAATTCATAGGGAAATCCTAAAAATTGTGGTGAGTAACTTCTGTAGGTGATCTACTGCTCACATATACCTGCCATGTACCCCAAGCCCCATCAGTGTCAGCAGCAGACAAACTGTTTTTTGAAGGTGTTGAAGTAGCCAAAGCTGACAGATAGTTTGCTATCAGCATAAAGTTGCTTGCTTTGCTCACAGATAGAAGCTTCACTCCAAAATAATAACTCAAAGCTTAACCTTGATCTCTTAAGAGCACAAACCTCCCCTGAGTTGAATAGGCTTTGAGGTAACGTTATTTCTCTTCATGCAGCAATAGAGTACTGTTGTAAATTATCTGTTGCAGCCGTGGAGGACACCAGGTAGACAAACCAGTCTTTAATCTCTGCACTGTGTTTGCAACTGTTACAGGAAATTGTTTTCTCTTATCATTTTCAGCAGAAATGACAGGCTGGTCTTTTTCCACATCATTAATATCATTTTAGCCCATGGCTGTATGTGCTGCGAAAAAATGAGACTTCCGTTAGTGTGAAATTGGAGGATGTACATTTTCTCACACTGTATCCAACAGAAGCGAGGCTGGGTTCTATCCAAGCCAATTCATAACATCCCATATTCTTTCTCACAGCGTGCCCTGGCTACAAAGATCTGTTTGCAGCTGCAGCTATCACAGTTTTCCACCCATGCGTCAGCATGTCCTGCAGGACTACATCTAATATTGACAAGGAGATTTCACTGTGAAAATGATACATGCTTTCAACATAGACCACACGTCCCTATCCCCTAACCATTCTGTAAGTGTTGTGAGTAGCTGTGTAAGAGTTTTTAGTATTACAGTTGGAACTACGGCGTGAATCAGTTATTTCCTATGCTTGCTAGCTTTGTTAAAAATGAATTCAGTTCTAACAGAATGGTATACATTCCTCATTCTAAGAATCAAATACCTAGTTTTAATTTTATACTGTTTAAAAATTTATCAGTGGTAAGCACAAGGTCATTTTGAATTGGTGAATCAACATAGTTTACATAATATTTAAATAGGAAGACTTATTGTCCCATTCTTCCACTGTCAGAGGAAAGAAATGCAGAAATCAAGAATGATTAATGAATACTTTTCATGCTGTAAGATTGTTGCTGCTGCACCCAGTCTTCAGAATTATGGTCTGCAAAATGGCTTCCAGAACAAGGTATGTTGGGTGCATATAGTTCCTACAGTAGAGGGGGGAAAAGCAACCAGAATGGGCACCAGAACAACCAACTTTGTTAGTTCAGAAAAGCTTATAATAAAAACATTTGATGGGCAAAGTATAGAATCATAGATTCATAGAAGATTGGAAAAGACCACTAAGATTGTCAAGTCCAACCACTGACCCATCCTCGCCATACGCACTAAACCATGCTCCTCAGTGCCAAATCTCCACAGTTCTGGAACACCTTCAAGGATGGTGACTCTACCACTTCCCTGGGCAGACTGTGCCAATGCCTGACCATTCCTCCCAGGAAGAAAATTTTCCTGTTATCCAACCAGAATATGTCTCAGATCCCTCAGGCAATTGAGTCAGTATCTCAGGGAGGTATCTCTGTTCGTTTAGAAACATTCTCCATGAGACCTGAGATCTAAGTGTTCATGATTGCAATTGTGTCAAGGCCTGAGCAAGTTTTTGGTAAGTAATTGTCAATTGAAATGTAGAAGCCACAAGGAATAACAGTGGATGTCCCTTCTCACATAGGTTCACAAAAGGTTGATTCCTGGAGCCAGTGTAAATATTTGAGGAGCAGCCTGTAAGACGAATGGTTTGGGAATGAAGTGCCAGAAGGACATGGAGGGAGCTAAACCTCAATTAGAATGAACATGCTAATAGATTATTTTCTGTTTCCTCCATCTTCATTCAGTGTTTTATTCTATCTTTATTTTTTTTTCATCTTCATGACTTCACAATTTATCCAAGTTCATTGTAAGTCACCACGGGACATTTATTTCAGATGACTTGTTTCATGTGGCTGGTTGAGCTTGCCAGGAATTTCTGGTGAACAGATTTGTCTCTGTGTGTACTTGTGGAAAAAGAGAGGGATAATTTTACATTGGGATTAGTGCAAGTGAGACTAAGCCAGGCATCTGATTTGCAAAAAAAGCTTGAAGATCTGATCTTCTGAATGCAAAAAAATATACAAAAGAAAATGAAGGAAGTTTCCTTGGTAAATGGTTAAAGGTTTGGGACTATAAGAGAGACTGGATTTTTTTTTTTTTTTTTTCCTGTGCTTTAATGCTGGGCAAGACTCTAACTTATGTAATTTACAAGAGCAAGAAGTTGATGCTTAATAAATTATCCTAAAGTGGGTCTAGAAAGTTGTTCTGAAGTGCATAAAATTTTATAGCACCATCCCAGTTAGAATTTCCCAAAAACTTTACAATATTCCTCTAAATGTTGAGTTTCATTCACATTTTCCTAAAGATTGAATTGAGGACTAAAAATGCAGGACAATTTACACTAGAAGAACTTGCATTTTAGTAGCTGCTCGTGGAATAAAATGATGGTGATGGTGATGGTCCATACAAGAAGTAATAATCTATCCTCTCGAAAAGAACAAGAAGGAAAAAAATAACTATTTTCTTCGTCCTAATGCTTAAAGGTGCCTGTTGTGCACTGTAAATATTTATATCAATATGGTTCTCTTTCCATCAGGATAGGTCTTACTTAGCAGACAGAAGAAAATAGGATTAATGTTTATAATCACATTCAGTGGAGTAGGCCTCTACCATCTGTGAAGTCAGTGTAAGAAAAAAATGCATTTTCTCAGATCATTTACTTTTAATTTCTTTTCTGTTTTTAAAAAAGTGTGTTCTAATTAAAGAATGGATTGTGAAGAGGAAGAGCAGGAGGTGAAGAAATCTAAATGCAGTGTTTGAAAGCACCATATTGTAATTTGGGATTACAGGAAGAAGAGATAAATTTGCATGATGATGTCTTTCATATTTATCCTGTTAGAGAAGTGTTTATTGAATGCTTTAGGCAGAGAATAATGATTACAAGCATACCCAGAATCTCAGCCACTCAAAATAACAGACTAAAATGTACTCTCTCCTTTTTAAATCTTATAGATTCAAAAGTTGTAGGTTCACCTGTACTTTGCTTAGAACATATGCTGAAGCTATCTCAAGAAGTAGCAAAATCTGTCTTGAAATCTTTCAAATGTTATTTTTGAAAAAAAAAAAACCCCACAAAAAGCTTTAATAAATACACATAATTAAGTGAATTGAAGTGAAAAAAGAATGAATTAATGAATGATGCTAGAACAAACACTTTGCTCTTCACAATTGAATAACGAAGAATAAATCAGGAAAGAAGGTAAGAATGGCTGATGGACGATATAAGAGACAGCAAGCCAGAGCCCAGATAATGTGGTCTTGGCAATAGTAAGTGAAAAAGAAAACAGGGGAAGTTCCCATCTGCTTCAACAAAAAGTGGAAGTTGTCAACAAAAAAGGCCAAGAGGTCGAGATGCTTAATGTCTATTTTACTCCAACCTTCAATAAAATCATTAGTCTTTGCCTGATATTCTAATAAAAATTGTACTAATCAGAAAAGCCAATATAGCTAATGCAAGAGGTAGCTAAAAGTAGAAAACAGAAAGAAGATAGACAGTCTTAGAAAGTACTTTAATTTTCTATCTGACTTCATGTTGTTTAGTTGCAGTCATAGAGAACTGGTTGAAATTACTATCAAATTGTTATTTTTTTCTGAAGATAACCAAACTCATGCAACCAAATCCTTTCAAGATGCAGTAACAGTCCTTACAGGGGAAAAAAAAAGAAAAAAAAAGTTGATATAATATCTTTAATAAAGCATTTTATGCTGTCCTTTATAAATCTTCAGGGGTAAGATGTGAAAGCATTTGCTGAGTGTACAGAGAGTGTAACCGAGCTACAGAGGTACAAAAATGTTGAAATGCTTCTAATTATCAAAAGTAGTCTGCCAGTTCAGAAAGTGGCATGACACTGGGTTTGTTTATATTTAGTGCTGTTGTATATACTCATTACACTTGATTAGTATAAAAGTACGATTTCAGGTTTGTAGACAACCTAAAATTTTCTAGCGAAGAGTGCCCATCAGCATAATGAAGAGATACATAGAATTCTAAATATTCTTGATAAACAGGGGAAATATTGTGCTATTCATTACAAAATAGGTTCAGATTTCTACATTTAGATGGGGATAATCTCTGCAAGTGCAGAAAAAGCAGTTAGACAGAATCCACTGAAAAAAAAAAATTGCTGAACTTGAAAAGTGTGAAAAAGAAGTCACAGTAAAAGAAAAAGATCACATTCCTGGAAAAGGGCAAAATTCATACTAGGTTGTATAAATATGAGTGGCATCTGTAGGACGCTAGAAAGGATTGTTCTTTCCTTTTATAAAGACAAGTCTAACATCCTCTGTCCTTGATTTGAATACCACACTTTGATAAAGGTGTGCCTCTTTGCTCTGCATTCAGGTGAAAGCAAGGAAAAGATTAGGAGCTTTGAAAATACCCAAAGAAAAAATGAAGGAATAGTAGTAACGTAATGTGCAGAAAGGAATAATAGGAGAGACCATACCGATGATTCTCAGACAGAGTGGGAAACTTTAAAGGCAATATACTGTTTTCAGTACATAAATAGAGAAGACAAGAACTAGTGAGGATAATTTCCATCAAGGCAGATCCTTGGGAGTATGTTGAGATCTATTCCTGTATATTCTATTGCTGCTTCCTAGAAGTGGGCACAGTTTTGGCTTTTTTAGGCCTGAAGATATATCTTCTTTTTTCTCCTGTTTGGAGGGCTTTATATGTGGAAAGCCTGGCAATATACAACAGGTGAGGAAAACTATACTCTGCCATCACTATATTTTGGAACGGGCTGTTCAGGGAGGTAGTAGAGTCACCATCCCTGGATGTGTTCAAGAAACACGGAGATGTAGCACAAAGAGTCATGAATTAGTGGGCAACACTGGTGGTATGTGGATGGTTGGACTAGATGAACTTAATTTTATCCAGCCTTAATGATTCTATGATTCTATTACATGATTGCGTACTTTTCTTTTAGGATTTCATACCTCTTTTGCCAAAAATATAGGAAATAACTTTAACTCTATGAACCCAAACATCAGTCTGCTGCTTTGGAATTTTTTTTCATTTGTCTGCTTCTGGAGTTGTGGTGGATTTCTCTAGGGCTTGCAGTAAATCCATAAATGATAACCATTTGACACTGGGATGTACTGTTAAAGCAGCACAAGACTCTGGGCAGTTACACAACCAGCAGCTTTCATTCTGCAGACATCACACAGCATAAATAATGTCTGTTTCACTCTAAGAAATATGTAAGCCAGATTGCAGATGCTTGACTTGCAATTTTGAATGCTTTCTCCCATGAGCCAAGGCATTTAGAAATCTGTCACTTTCATGCTAGTATGATATTTCTACCAGGCTTCTCAGAATATCTGACATCATGTTTTGTGACTTATCTTGCAGATAGCATCTTCTTTTCAATTGCTCACCCAAATGCTCCCTGCCTGTTATTCACAATACAATATAATATTGCAATCTGCTTCTATGCTCTGCTGTTAAGACACAATTTGTTCTTTGTGTTTCATCTGTAAAGGGTTGGCGATGTTCATTTCTAATGCTCAAATTAGAGAACAGGCTCAGAAGTGATGTTTATAATTAGACTAGCAATTTGATAAACACAAAAGGATTAAAAGCAGACCCTTTTTAATAACCGATATCAAAAGAAATTCTAAAATTCATATGGACTGGAATGATTGACAGTTCTTGCATTTATAGTGAGTGTTCCCGAAATGATAAACAAGAGAAATATCTACACTTAAAAGTGTCTCAATTTCAGAAAAGAAGAAGAAGAAAAAAAAAAGATAATTGTGTAGAATCTTGTAACTGTGGGGAAAATATTGTTTAATATAATCACCATGACAAGAATGGGAAGAAATAAAGATGAAACCCATTTTAGAATAACTGACAGTTCATGGGCTTAGGCACAGATCCAACAGAGGGAAGTCATCAGCATAAGTTTTCACCCCTTTTATCACCCAGAAGAGTTGAAACGAAACTTAGCTTTGCACCAGCTTTTCAATTTGAAGTGCTTCCACTGAAGAAAATTTTGGCATGATGACATTTTGGGAAATTTTACTGATTTTTTAATACAGCCCTTTTGTACCAGTCTGATGTCTGCCTTCTTCTCCCTTGGTGCAGATTAGGAAGCTGAGGCATTCAGCTCAGATTTGTTGAACCTATGAGATAACTGAAAACCTAGTGGGCAGTGCTGAGTTTAAGCCTTCTTTGTACATCTTGGAGAAAATAATTCACTTCAGAGGTATTTCCCTTGGAAGAGCTCACGAGTTCATACAGAAACAAAGAATGGTTTGAGTTGGAAGGGACCCATCACTCCCCTGCAGTGAACAGGGACATCCACAGCTCCATCGGGTACTCAGAGCCCCATCCACCTTGGGTGTCTCCAGGGCATCAAACACCTCTCTGGGCAACGTGTGCCAGTGCTTCACTTGTAGCAATGAAGACAAGCCCATAGCTTTCCTTAAACAAAGAAATAATAGTAAGGTGCTTTCTGTCACTTATTTCCCAAGACTCTTTCAACCAATGTGAGTTATCTCCGCTGAATACACTGACATTATAATAGGTCTTGGGGTCACGGGCAAAAACCTAATATATGGAGAAACTTACTCTGAGAATGGCAAATGGTGTTGACTCGCTCCAATTTATAGGAGGGAGAGGAGGTTTGCAAACTTTGAGTCAATGATATAAAAGAATAATCTCTTACAGGTGTGAACATCAAAGAAGAGAAAATCTTGTAGAAGAGCTTTTTCAGTAGCTCCTTTCATGGTGATATTCAAAACCAGATGAGTCCTGAGTAACCTGCTGTAATTGATGCTGCTTTGAACAACAGGCTTAGACAAGATGACCTTCAAGGGTCCCTGCCAACTTCAGTGCTCCTGCTATTGTGTGATTCTTTGTCCCAGTAATGGTGTACCTACTGAATATTCCATTTACAAAAAAGTATCCAAGCACTAGAAGTCAAAAATTGAGGGAGGGACAAGCACTAATCAATAACTGGACCAAGTGATCTGGGAAATAGGGCAACCCTTTCATCTCTGGCTTCAGGAATTTTGACAAATCAGAACATGAAGTGTTATGTTCAGTTCATGATGCCATCTGCTGGTTCATGCAGTGTGGTCCGAAGCAGTGCCTGTGAATGAAATATTACCAAAGCAGAAACTTGCATGTGATTCACAGTTCCTGTAGCAAGCAGGGACCAACCACATGCTACACCATGGCATGAATAAGAATGGAGTAGGAGAACTGGGGAGCTGACTTTTAACATGTAGGCACAAGCAGTGAAGTCACAAGACTTTAATCAACCACCCTGTTTTACGTGTTCCATGCACATCTTATGATTATTTTGGGAACAGCTTATTATTTTGTCTGGTCTACTGTAAATGTTAATGCTTGTAAACGCTAATCAAGATTCTTGCTCTGGTTTCCCACCTCGCCTAATTGGATTGCATTACAGCTTGTATGAAAATTTGCATTCAGAATCACAAATGGGATCCGGTTGTATCTCCCTTGTGTCAGAATGATGGCAGCTGTGTTACATTGAAAGGATGGAAACTAACAGTCCCAGGGCCAGTGTCTCAGTGTAGCCAAATTCCTTTGTTATGCAAACGAGCATCCTGCAGTTACTTGGAAATTGTCACAGTCCTCAATTCAGAGTGTCTAGCAAAAGCAAAAAACTATTATTTTCCAGCAAACAACAAGGCTTTGCAGTGACTGGTTTAGGTGAATGTGGGATATATATAGCAGTCTGACTATTGAAATATAGTACAAATAAATTATGAACGTCACCAGACTTGGACAGAATTATGAACTTCTTCCTGCTGCTACGAGTTTGGCTTTGGTTTGATCAAAGCAGCCACTCCTGAATAACAATAAAATAAAATAAAATAAAATAAAATAAAATAAAATAAAATAAAATAAAATAAAAACAATAATAAAACTTAGGGCTTGGATAAATGTCTCCCATTTCTTTAGCATGTGACCATTTCTGTCAGTGTGCTGTTTCAGCAGATGCTATGCTGACACTCTACTTCAAACTTTATCAAGTCCTGTATTCCTTGAAATTCCCTTTACTTGGACACTGGTTTTAAGCTTTCCTAAAAGGAAACTTTACAGAAAAGAAAATGCTTTTTTTCATGTTTAAGGCTTTATCAAGCTTTTCAATGCATTAATGGGACTGAACAGAAACACTCATTTAAACTACCTAAATATTTGGCCCTTCTCTGGATATAATATTTACGACATCAGTTTATAAAAATTATCATACGTAGCACTTGTCAGATTCTATTTTATTTTTTTTTTAAGTAAGAAAGGTTAATGAAAGGTGAAACAATTGAAGGAAATCCATAATGAAAATCCCACCTGAAAATTCTGACAGCTTTTGTGAGAGGTTGAGTTGGGAGATCAGCTTTCCGGGGCTGATGGCTTGAAAATACACCTTGCTGTATGAAGGAGAGCCTGTAACTGCACTGCCCTGAGGCTGAGGCAGGAGCCTCATCTCCAAGCTCTTCCCATCTCTGTGCTGGACTTGGCCCGAGTTGGAGAGAAGACAACTATAAGTGCATGAGTTTGGAGTCCTGGTTCGGGTTTTGTTATTTAAACAGTTTTGCTTTTTTTTTTTTTTAATGTCTGGACAGAAATTCTGAATGATAAGAGAGTCTAATATCTTCTCATTTGAAAGACATGGATGTAGGAACTCAGAAATTTAACAGGCTGCCCAGAGAGGCTGTGGGAGCTCCGTCTATGGAGGTGTTCAATAACCGGGTTGGATGAGGCCCTGGGAGGCCTGGTCTAGTACTAGATCTGGAGGTTGGTGGCCCTGCCTATGGCAGGGGATTGGAATTTGATGATCGTTGCGATCTCTTCCAACTCAAGCCATTCTATTCTATTTCATACTATTCTAAATATTCCCCAATTAATATTTAAGTGCTGTTAAAACACATGGAATTTAGGAGCCTAAATATCACTGCAGATTAGGACATTGTATATGACGATGTCATCTTAAAAATGGATGACTGTATTTTGGTAAATACTTGGCTGTCTAGCTAGAGAAAAAAATGGCATTTTATGGTTTTTTTTGATGTTATTTGCTGAGATTTCCTGTAAAATTAAAAAAAAAAAAATGTATACTTATTGTTAACTTTATTAATGATGGAGTCCATGAATGAGAAAGCAGTAGGAGTCTCAGATATGGAGTTTACCTTTTTTCTCTTCTACCACTGCTATTTACAGACATACACTCTGTTTTCATTTGTAACACAGCGCTGATATTTTGCAATTTTCTTTACACTCAAAAACAAGGATAACCATTAGAGAGAGAGAAAACGTGCTGAAAAGTGGGACTGAAATGGGGTCGTTCTGTGGGAAGATAGAGTTGTAATAAAAGCAATATGATAATTGGCATAGTCCTGTTGATTATTTGTATCCTGCAAGTTATCGTTCTGAGATTAGGGAGAATAACACTGTTAAATATCCTCTGGTTTCCTATAAATCAGCTCCCTTGTTTATTGTAAACAGGATCTGAGCAATGACAATGATGAAAGAATTACCTCTGCTCCCCTAAGAAGCTTGGCAGCTTTCCCATTGTAAATGCTCTGCATCTCCTAACAGTCTGACCCTATTTGTTGCGATCTTCATTGTGGGAGCTGAATACTCACCATCTTCACTCTCTTTGCAAGCCTGACATTGAGTAATAGCTTTCTAAAAATGCCTTGAAGTCCATTTTAAATGTGACAAAATGGTTTGTAACAGAATAGGCAAATGCAAAAACCTCATGGGAGTTACATAAAGATCCTATGAAGAAGGAATGGAAACTAATTGCTGCCTGTGTTCAGCTATCCTGTTAAACATTGCTCATGGAGACAATACTGATGCATTTTTTTCCTGGGGATCTGCACCCTTTCTGACAAGAGTCTCTATCAATTAAAGAGTAAGAAGACATTACTCAGATAAATAAAAGTTCCAGAAAAGAACATTGCATATGGGAACAATTTCAGCTACGTTACTTTTTTCCAAGATTTTGAAGACCTTCATGGAAGATCCTACTATGTGTAGGTGATATTTACAGACCCAGATACTGAACGAGAAGTGTAATGAAGTCTCTGCAAAAGATGGTAAACAGTGAAAAAAGAACAAAGAAAAAATTCTTTCATGATAGCAAACACTCCAGTCTGCATAAACCTAAATATAAATTCTATGTTAAATTTTCTCCCATACTTCTAAGTGCCTAGAGTTTGGAGCTATCTACACAAGTTTAAAGAAGTCACTTACAGCAAGGAACAACTGAGAAAAAGTGCTTTTAGGATAAAGTAAAAAAAAAAAAAATAATGATACATGTAATTGTTAAAAAATTCTTTGTTTGGATGACTACCTTTTTCTAACTTCTTTAGAAGAGAGCCAAAGCTGAAAAACTGAATTGAGAAATACCTTATGCTTTGTTTTGACCATTACAAAAAATCTCTGCATTCTGTCCAAATGCTTTGTTCCAACCAGAACAGGGAAGTTCCTGCCAAGGGGTAAGTATATTACCAAGGAACAGTAATCTGGACACACATTAGTAAGCAAAAATATCCAAAATCTTGATACATGTTGTAAGTCACTCACTGTAGGAATTGGAATGAGGTTAGTGGTGGAAACCATGGTGACCGCAGTGGAAAAAAAAGCTTTCCCTGTAGTGTAAAATAAACCAGCCGAGATCATTAAGTACTATATGCTCTATCAGTACCATTCTTTAAGCTACCTATATGGGAGTCTCTAAGTTACATCTCACTTCATGAGGGATCCTATTATAGAATCATAGAATTGTTTGAGTTGGAAGGGACCTTTAAAGTCCATCTAGTCCAATTCCCTGCAATGAACAGGGACTTCCACAGCTCCATCGGATACTCAGGGCCCCATCTAACCTGATCTTGAGTGTCTCAAGATATGGTTCTTCTACCCCCTCTCTGGACAACCTGCTCCTCTCCAACCTAAATCTCCCCTCTTGAGTTTGAAACCTTTTCCCTTTGTCCTGTTTAAACAGTCCCTGCTAAAGGGCCTGTCCCCTCCATGACTCCTATGACTTTTCCTGGTTTTGGTCACACACCACACATTGCACATTAGATGCAAATTCCCATCCCTTAAGTGTTTGGTCACCACCTTCAGCTCGCAGGTATGGACTCACCATTAAATACTGATTTTTCTTAACCTGTGAAATAAAATAAGTGAATACGAACACATTCCTTACTACAGTAAGGAATGCCTTAGAGACACTTTCAGCAATGAAAACAAGAGCAGAAAGAAAATCTGGCAATTAAGCTAACACTCCTCACTCAAACAAAATCAGCCACATGCTTAGTCTCTTTTTTCTAAAGTAGAGATTGGAGAGTGTAGCCTCAAATATCCATATTTTATTTCATAGCTCTTCTGCTTTGTACTTCATTCAGCTTAGCTGTATTATTTCTACAGGCTACCAAATGTATTTCTGGGGTATAACAACACATTTCAATGCCTTCTGTTTCTCCTTGAGTCATTTTCCCTCCTGCTTGTTGCCAAACTGCTTTGAGTAATGTGATTATTCAAAAAAAAAAAAAAAAAAAAAAAGTTGCTGTGAAATGCATCTAAATGTGATCCTCTCTGAAATGTTATTTAAATTCTGTACTACATCTTTGGCTGAGAGGTTTGGGGATATTCTTTTTTAATCTTTGTCTTTTGGTCACAGCTGAAATTTCCAGGAATAAAACTCATAGGAGTGTTATACACGATACGATGAAATTCTGCAAAGGAAATGACATAAACTTTTATCCACCTGCTGGAGTCAGATTATTTCAAGAAATGCATTCAGCTCAAAGTACCAGTCATGTTCCTTTGCTGTATGCGGCTCTGAAGCAGTCACAGCTTTCATTGCTCTGCATCACTTTGCGTTTAAGGAACCTTCTGCTGTTTTTCTGTGCACTGTATGAGAAGCAGTGAGAACCTGTCAGTCTGAATTACTTTCATTCTCAGAAATATGATCAAGAAGAGGCAGTCTTGTTAGGAAATAGCATCCTCTGCTTTTCCCTGTAACCACCTTTATTATGTGTTAAAAAGAATATATATACAGATATACCTACATCTTTGAAGACATCAACTATTAGAGGTACTCTGCAATTGGAAAAAAAGAAAATAGCTCAGAAAGGAGAACTGCTTCCCCTTCTGTATCCACTAGATTTCACCATCAAAACACCACTGATGTCACAGATTCACGGAATCATTTCAACCACAAAAATTAAATCAAGTAACTAAATCAACTTAAGCACACACCACTCTATGATTCAGTGGAAAGGCTATGATCCCAAGGATAAAGCTGCAGTTAACTGACTGCCTCCCTTTTTAATTCCCTTCCTACAGCTGCATGTTACTATAACCACAGACCTCACAACCTTCTTCACAACACCATTTAGTGAGTTAAGCTTCCACAATCCCTGATTTCTAACAGTTTTGTTCAAAGGGCTACAGTAATGAGGGCAGCAAGAGGGCATGGCTTAGTGGGCATGGTGATGTTGGGTTGATGGTTTACTTTGTGATCTTAGTGATCTTGTCCAGACTTAACAATTCTACAATTCTGAAATCTTGTACTGATCTCCTTGTGGGCAAACAGGCACCAGCAGAGGGGTCTGGGCCAGAAGAAGGGGTCTGTGGCTCAACGTTGTCTTACAGATAGTCTTGGTTTGGACTGAAGGAGCTGGGGCTGTTTAGTTTGGGGAAGAGGAGGCTGAGGGGAGATGTTATTACGCTCTTCCAGTACCTGAAAGGTGTTTACAGAGAGAGCGGGGTAGGTCTCTTCTCACGGGTGACAAGTGACAAGACGAGGGGAAATGGCCTCAAGTTGCGCCAGGGTAAGTTTAGGTTGGATATCAGGAAACACTTCTTTACAGAAAGGGTTGTTAAGCTCCGGAATAGGCTCCCCAGGGAGGTGGTTGAGTCA
>PPHD01001392.1:0-27872 GCA_002909625.1 Bambusicola thoracicus
AAATGTCAACTTTATCCCTAAAACAGCTACAAATGCCAACTGCTGGAAGCAGCATCACAGTTCTCTGTGATTGTTGAGATAAGTTGTTCTTATCTCAATATGTTCCTCAGTTTTTGAGGAGAAAGTGGTAAATTTTCACTTGAGACTGGCAGAAAAGTTTAGGAATTCTGAGCCAAAATACACAAGCATATCTATCTGCATCAATCCCCCAGCTATGTGAGGAATGAATGCACGCTTAGAACTGAAGTGCAAGTCTGCACAGGTTTTCTAATGGCTTTCTAAATGTCTCAGATCTATATTAAATTTCTCCTCAGCTCAGTTATTTCCAGCACAAGAAAATTTCCTCCCAAACCAAATCCCACATTATGAATGTGATCTGGCACAGGGGCTATGAAGGGGGAAAAAAAGCCACACAGAAAGCAGCATTCAGTTCAGAACAGATCTGCAGCTTCAGAATAATACCACAATTATTTACTTTTGTAAATATGTCACAAAAGCAACACCTACTTCATCTCCTTAATAGGAACCCAAACAAATCCAATTAAAATAACACCGTATGGCAACTAATGAAAAGAGTTTATTAAGCAGCTCATAATTTACCAGAACAAGTATGGAAGTTTTACAGCAGCAGTTATCTATGCCTGTACTGTATCTCAAAAGTTTGGGAGTCCCATTGAACGATACACTCCAGTTCTCCTCCAAAGATTAGAGCAAAAAATGAACAACATACCTCAAATTGCAGGGCGGGTTTAAATAGGAAGTATGTTATTACAGAAAGATAGGAACCTAAATTTAGTATTTTCTGAAACTCTTCTCACAAATGGAATAAACACAAGACAAACAAATCCAGCACTCACCCTGATCAATTGAGTGTTGAGGCAGCTGGCTAAGTTGGCTATTCACTACACCTGCATATGTGCGCAAGAACTCCTCTTCACTGGCAGTCAGCTGGAAGCATACAAAGAGTTGGTCAGCAGAAAGGAAGATGAAGTAAAACTCAAGACATCATCTCTGACTTTCTAATAGGAATCATCAGAGTTACCTCTGCTTTAATCTTCAACTTTAAGCTATTATTCAGATAAATTATAATACCAGCAAGGCTACAGCTGCAAACTGGTACATCCCACATTCACTGAGAGATTCAAACTCACTTTAAAACAGTCGCCTTATTTTCCTGGTTTCACAATAATGAAAAACTTTGCTGGAAGTAGAGAAATAATCAGACATTCAGATTTTGATTCAAGCATTACAACTCTCATATTTATGCAAAAACCCCTCAATTGTGTTTAAGCACAGGATAATGGCTAAATCAGTGATAGCTAAAACAACAACTCAGTAATAAAGCCAGACCATCATCTACCCATCTCAGTGAGCACTACCCCAGTTATTACAAAATCACATCTGGAAAGCCACAAAGCACAAGCTGCGACAGCACGTCTTACGTTTGATCCCATCTTCCTCAGCATGAGTAGGACTCTCACTTTCTGCTGAATGTACATCTCCTCCGGACTCTTTCCGGGGACGCCCTCACGGTTCATTCCCCTCCTGCCAGCTCCTGGATTTCCTAGAGATGTGATAAGATCAGCAAAAGACAAATCAAAACAGGTAATGGGGTATAATAGGAACAACAGGCGAGTTTAATCCCTAACCTATTTTTCAGCAGCAGGCAGAACACTTACTGACTCCAAGTGGGAGGAATCACAAGCTTCATCAGAGAAATCCTTGAAAAAATCTGAATACCTGAATTGGGCCTTGCTCAACTCAGAGACTGAAAGAGACTGATGTTCAGACACTCCAAGCTCATTATCTGTTGTCACATTACTGCAGGAGTAGAGAAAGAGCAACGTGACTCCTAGATGAAAGAATTACTGACAGAGGAGCCTGTGTTTTTGTTTCTCTCCCCATAAATAACAACAGCCAACATGAAAACAGGACGCAGAACACACAGCCACGAAGCTCATGATGGATAAATAAAAGTAGATGAAATGTTAACTCTTAAGCCTGAAGTCTTTTGTTTTTAATTAACAAAACCAACAACCACAACACACCTACGGTTTAAGAATGGAAGTCATATGGAATATCTACCAATAGGTGGCACTACACACAAGCATCAAGAAAATGCCACTGTTGCTTCTATGCCAGCTCAGGAGATCCACACTCAGTATCCCACTACGCATTGGGCATTACAAAGATCTGCAGTGAATACATATAGTTATTCATGTTTTTCCTGCATGTCACGGGGTTGATTTATCAGATATTTTAAAAGAGGTGATGTAACGTTCATATTCAAATCTGGTTCTTCTGAAGTCCGTTTTAAATGAGATGGATTCATCATGACCTACATACTTAACAGGAAGAATTAAAACGATGTTAAACCTGCCCATTCAGGGAATACCTTACAAAGGCAGTAGCAACATGTGGGGGAAAGTACTCAGACAAGTAAAAAGCTACTGCAACACACATATAAAGTAAGATTACAGAGCAACAGTGCTTTGCTCTTCATTTACTGTACGATCAGATTGGGTCAAAGTCTCAGCAACTACAGCTTTTCCTATTTGACAGTTAAAGAAGTAAAACAGTCTTAAAACAATATTGAGACTGAAAAACACCTCTCCATTGCTGTTACATGCAGATGTCCTTTAGGATGACAAACGCTACCCACCATATATGTTGTGCAATCACATCAGGACATTTCCACAACCACTTGCAAAACCGGTCTATGCTCTAAAACAGTACAATCCATCTTAAGAAACGAAGGATTGGAAAGCCTTACTGAAGTCCTTACCTACTTAGCTTTCCCAGGAAAGTTAAATTAATTTGCCATACATCATGCAACGCAACCCAGCAGAATTTCCCTAACCCTGCAATCCTTTTTCTGGTACACAGATCAGGAAAGCTCCCACATCCCCACCCTGCCCCCTCCCAAGTCAGTACAACATTAAGAGCTTTCCCTGCCAACATACCTGCTTCTAAAAACCACAGAAGATCAGATAATCCACGTGCTCACTCCCAATTAACTGCCAGATTTGGAGAAAGAAGTATGAGGAAACGGCCCTGTGAAAACAAAACAGCAAAACATTATAGGAACATACAAAGCTGAGACCTAGAAAAAAAAAGAACAAACAGAAAACTTAACCCCAAACCTTTGGCAGCACAGTTTGCTTTATATCAACTTGTAGCCAAAATTCGTAACAGCAAAGCTTTGCCTGGAGTTTGTAAATCCTTTCTTATATTTAAAGAATAAGTTTTTTAAAGGTAAAGTCATTCTACATCTGCAAGATCCATACCCTGTACATACCAGTGACACTCCCAATCACTAGAGAATGGGAAGCATTCAAGCTTTGCAGTCCTTGAGAAGCTTTAAGCACAAAAGTCAGCTCCCCTGAAAAAGCCAATCGAAGTAGTGACATGTAATTTCTTCTAGATTAAAAAAAACAGGCGTAGCTTACCAACGATTTGAGGAAACCTACAGAGAAATGGAAAGCATTTGACCAAAATTACTGTTTTCAACCACGCATATGGTATGTGAATGTAGTAATTACAAGACTGGCATTTGAATGCTGGGCTAGAAAGTCCTCTGCACAGAATTTTTCAGACCAACCTCAGTGTTCAACCAACAACGGCTAACAGTTACATGTTCTGATTTTCCTTTTGGACTTGTGACAGGTATCTGACGCTGGGCACCAGGGCTCAAGAAGAGTTTACAACGCTTCCTGTCCATCACGTTAGCATCTAAGACAAATGATTCATGCCCACAAATGGAGTGGTAGTTCAAGTCTTCAGTAACCACAGAATGGCCTGGGTTGGAAGGGACCTCAGGGATCACTGCTCTGACCCCTCTGCCATAGACAGGGTTACGTGCTATCAAAGAGCAAAAGCCTGCTACTCAGGACAGCATCACAGCTAGAACTGTATATTAAATTACCATAAGCTGCTGTACTTAAGTATCTGATTAGACAAGATGCACATACCCACATCATTTGTTAACAAACTCCAGTTTAAAATTATTAAATATATTCCTTTTTTTTTTTTTCTCTCTTTAAAAGTCAGTATGTAAAAGCAGAGCTAGACTAATAAAATGTCCTCCAGGGCTGTTCACCGCCCCACGCAGGTGTCATTACTTGCAGAGAAACAAGGAAGGAGTAGATCCAACCACTCAATATTCTGTACACCAGGTTAGTCAGAGAAAAAGGCTGCGTTCAAAACACTACTAGTTTCACCCAGATGTTCTCTGCAGCAGCTAACAAGTGCTGGAGGCAGCTGAGCTTTGGCGTTTTATCATTTAAAAGAATCATTTCACCTCTCCAGAGGAGAGAAATTGCCTGAGCTATCTAAACCATACCTCATTAATTAGCTCTCACTGTTCCTGCCCTCTAAATATGCAGACCCAAGGAAGATCATCTGCAGCACTGACAACAGGACTATTTGCAGTAACTAATTGCCATTCTCGTTCCTACAGACCTCAAAGTAACCCCACGCAGCGTGCAGATATTCACTGCACACCTGTGAGAGCTCCTTCCTAAAGGAAAAGCTGAGCACATGGGAGCTAACCACTTCTGACATGCGTTACGTCCTACTCACAATAACAGTATTTCTGGTTACCATTACAACCCCCAATCCTCCCCTAAGTCGCCAGTAATAGTCATCATGCATTTGCTGTATTTAACACCAAACACAAATCAGATCAGCAAGATGAAATGTCTTCCCAGCCCTGTAAATTCAGAGGAAATCAGCAAGTCAATGGGCAAACCACCATGCCTGCACATGTATATTGAGAGCTTCTCTGCCAACCCATAGTATGAGTGCGCTGCATGACACACACCTTCACTGCTACAGGTCCAAGATGACTGAACTAAGTCAAATAAATCACATCATTACTCTTTCTTAAATGCACAAGGGCAAAACACAACTACAAGGCCTGGTGACCTCGTTGTACCAACCAACTCCTAACCATTATGAACATCAGCTCGCACATCCCACATTTTTGATTACACACCAACACTTCCCTGTTCATCTCTAACAAATCCTAAGAAATAAGATCTAAAAATATTTTGCAACTGTGTATTTTAGGGGTGGGAGGGAAGAAGTGCAAAACATGAGAAAGAGCTCAGCAAACAGCTGAGGAACAGCTGAATCATCACCAGAATGAGTTACACTCACAATATCTCGAGTCCCAACAGATCTATCTGCTGCACAGCAATCCACCCAGAGCACTTCTCAAGAACGGTTAATTCTTCCTCTCAGTTACAATTATTCTCTGTGCTCACTCATACCCACATTTTGCTCCTGCCCAGCCCCTGCTCGTTCTGCCAGCGCTCAGCTCTGACTTGCTGTCTCTCTGTCTTCACAAGTGTTGAAGAGAAAGAATGAGAAAAATCTGTGAAAGATGAGATATTGAGCTGTGTGATCCCAAACAGGGAGATGGAATAACATGAACTGTCATATACCAAACTGAAGGAATTTCCACAGCATTAATAAAGCATGGATGCTGTTCATTCAAGAGAACGAATGAGGTATGGACCTAGGAGAATCTGAATCTAGAAATAAAAATAGGTTGTCAGCCACACCTCCCTTTCAGTTAAGAAAGATTCAGCTGGATGAATAACAACCTCAGCCTAAGCTTTCTGGAGAAGAAGTGCCTTTCACACTCAGTAAGCAGAACACAAAACCATCCAAGATGCTCCATTACACTTTCATTGGTACTTATTGGTCTAAGCCAAGAAATACAGGGGTCTCAGCTCGGTTCCTGGCAGTCATACCCTGAATTACTTCTGCTAAAGGAAGAGATGTCACAAGGTGATGAAGCCATCAGCACGCCCTGTTCCACCAACCTGGAACTGGTCTCCCCAGGTATGACTGTTCAGAGAGGTGAACACTGAAGTTCAGCACCTCATTCATTTGGCAGATAACAACTTTCTCTCTCCTGAAAAAGACCAGGCTGTGAGTTTCAAAAGCTGTCCTTTAGGCTGCAACAATTGTATCTCCCACTAAACTGTGTTAAATGACTAAATCCTTCATGTTGGTCCCACTGCATCCAACACACTGTGAAATGGACATAACTGGGTCACCTCATTTTTCCCTGCTTGGCACGCACAGGGAATGAAACTTGGTTCTCATTTATATTTAATACGATTCACAAGACAGAATAATGAATGAGGAAGCCCCGCATATTACATCCAAAGCTGCCAGCCCAGCTTTGCCAAAGTGACAAATTTGGGTTTAAAACCCATGGTCTCCCTTTCCCAAGCAGTAAAGCTGCCCTGTCCCTCACTCTGCCTGCAGAAGGGCTGGGTGAGTATCGCAGGAATGCTCTCTGCTTGGCAAGGCTCAACATGTGGACTGGGCAGAGCCCTGCATGCCTGACATCCCTGCTCCCAGCCCTCTGCCTACCCAGCCCATCCGTCCGGCAGTGGAAGCAGCAGACACAAGCCTGTCCCTTTACAAAAGGAAGTTTAAATACCACCTCATTCACTGAAGGACTGAAGCTGGACTTCCTAGCAAGGCAGTAAATTGGGATAAGAGTAAAACAGGTTTATTCTGGAACCAGCAGATGTACGTGAACCTGAGAAGTTGGGCTACTTTGTGGTTATGTTGACAAGACAGAAGAGGACTAAGTATTAACTTTTCAGCTAATGGAAAGGATGCTCCCTCAGCTGTCCACATTGCTCATGGTCATGAAAACTTTGTCATGAAAAGAAAAAATCCCTCTCAGAAGTGAGCAGAAGAACCACACCGGGCTCCCTTCAACCACCAACCCTGCACGCAACCGTACAGTAATGCAGAGATAAAATATTACCTTCCCAGCTCGCCACCTCCCGTCCTTTTCCTAACCAGATTCAGCACATCAGTGGCACTGTTTGCACATTTGAAAAAAACAGAGTTGGGAGAACTCAGGGCACAAACTTAGCTGAACAGCTCTGTTTTATGAACAGATGGAAACAGCTCCTAAGGAAACTCAGGCTTGTTGGCCAGAGCTGCTCTGACTGAGCTCTTTCAGTCAAGGAGCATTCCAGCACACAGCAACCAACAAGGACAGATTTATAACCATTTCCCTCGCTTCCACCTCCTCTCCTACCAACTCAAAACCTGGAAGGGCTTTTTTTTTTCTGGGCGCTGCCACAGAGAGGTTTATTATAAACAATTTCTCAACTGACACCCCCACCTTTTTTTTTAGTTTTTTTTCCCCCAAAATGAACCAAAGCACATTTCATATTCCAAGAGAAAAAAAAAACAGATTCCAGAAATGAACGCTTGTAAGTTTGGCATAAAGCAAGTTACTGCAGCACCCTGCTTCATCTTAAGGGCCATGCTTACTTAATGCAACACACCAACGAAAAAGCCAGCTGAGCTTTTGTTCCTTCCTGTTGGTTATTTCCCCCAACACTTCTCTAACACTGACAGTCTTAACACCTCCACCTTACTGGCATGGAAAGAAGCACAGTGGAATTGAGCAGCCTGCACAGCCTAGATTGAGGGCGAAATAGGCAGTAAAGTGTCGGTAATTGTGAGTAATATTTTACATATTCAGTCTTAATAATTTAGGGTACTTAGAGCAGCTATCTGACACACTCTTTAAGATGTAGGTTACAGCTACTTACCTTTATAATATACTGTATTATTTCTAGTTACAACCACACGGAATCCAAGAGGAGCTGGGTCAGCTACAGAAACAGCTTTTTTCTTCAATCTGTTCTGTTGGAGGCAGCAAAAAACCTCAGTTATTGGGATAGGATTATAAAGGCTCAGATAAGGAGTTACAGTGAAAAACCCAGCCACCAGAGGTTTCATTTGCACTGCACAAATGCAGTTAACAGCTGGCATGAGGAGGTCCCCTTCGCCCTCTGATATCATTACCCAAGGCGAAGCTGCTAGCTTCCACCGCCACACCACTGAGTCCTCAGTGGTTAAAATATGGTCATACCAGCAAATTCCAATTGCAAAGAGATGCAGCACCTTGAAGACCTTGTTAATTTTCAAATGCTGTTTTACAGAGAGCAGCTTGAGCACTGAAAGCTTTCCAAGCTGGAGCCCAAAACCTCAAGTCAGGAAGCAGAGTCTGCAAAATCCTGCTACCAGTTTTCCTCTCATTCTATCTGACTCATGACCTTCAGTTGCAGGCAGCTGGAGGCTGGATTAATTTCCATCTCCAGAGGGATATGGCAAGGAAGAATTCATAACAGCTACCTATTTATAGGTGAACAGTAAGAGCTGAAGTATTTGTCTATTTTTGTCTTATTGTTTTAAATCCAGCATTATCTTCTACTTTATCACAGAACCTGGACCCCAGTGTCAGATTTCAGTCCATTTCCAGCTGGAACTCCAATGATAGATTCACATCTCTTGAATGAAAGGATGATTTAAACAAAACCACTGCAGCCCTCCCTCCTCAAGAAGGAAGCAGCCCAAACCACTGCCACGGTTTAATGAAGTTACTCTTACATCAATGCTCAAGCTGCCATCCTACTTTTACAATCACCGTTTTCATGGAATTACAGCTCTTGTCCTGACCTTCAGGCACACACAAACCACATTCATACTGTCTGCTGTAGCACAGCAGCAAACTTGAATGCAGAAGATACCTCTCACACCTCATGCAAATAAAAGAGGTGCTACAGGTTTTTTGGCAGTCAACTCGAAGCCCCTGAAATTAAATGTATCAACAGCAACAAAACCTTTGAAGATTTCCATCACCAAGGTATTCATACTTCAAAAAAGGAATTTGCCAAAAATGCTTCAAAAAGCTGCAAAACGTGGCAATAGCAGTTAATGCTCAAATTATATCCCAGGCCAAAGAAACAGCTCCTAAGAAGCACTGCGATACTTTACTTCAGCCGAGATGATCTTCCACAGCTGAAATGAAGTGTTGCTCTTGTCCTGATCTCCACCACCTCTCTCAGAGGCTCAGTGCAGCTCTCCTCTTATTTATAATAGAGCTACAAACCTTCTAAACAGGAAACTAGGCCATAATGATAGATAGCTAATGACTTTAACTACTGGGTATCCCAAACAACAGAATCATGGCTGTAAAAAAAGTGTTACGCATCCATCATCAGGACAAAGTAATGCTTTCCACTGAACTCTTTATAAATATTCTAACTTCTCAGAAAGAAAACCAAACTTACAACATGGCAGACAACTTGACATCCCTGAAGACATCGGTTTTGTTTCCACAGTTTGAACTTAACTTGAATCAAACTGGTGAAAATAATGAGCACCAGAAATAAGTAACAGTTTCATCAATACCTTACCAGAATCAAAACATTTTCCATTTAAAAACCGTATAAAATAAGAGAGGTATGCTCTACATATCAGAAAAATATATCCCCATATAACATCTCCATCAATGAAGTACTGTATTTTTGTGCTATTAGTTGCAGGCACCAAGGTCAGACTCCTGTAGCACATCTACCCTGCGTTCATCTCAGGATCAGCCCCAAGGGCAATACACAAATACATACATGGAGTACAAGGAGCACCCAGACCAATAACTGTGGTCATATCACCTCCTTGTGAACTCAGTCAGCATTATGACTGAAGTCACGTTTCCAAAGCTCTGCAAGAAGTCATAACATCAAACTTGCAATCTTCTGAAGACTTACAGATCATTAGCACTATAACTGGGTTTTCCTGAAGACTGACATTAACATTATAGAAACCAAACTCAACAGGCTATAATGCAACTTAATTCATGGGACGCAAACGCCCTACACCATAAACTCCGAAAGAATTAGTTGACCATAGAAGCAATAAATCAGTTCAGTCTTCCTAATGAACATGAAATAAGCCTATCATGCCTTCATAATCCTCCTACGCAATAGAGTACAGTGTCAAAATTGATGCAAGCATCTGTGGATGCCCAAGGTGTACAGTGTTTTTTCTGCACTCCTCAGTAACTCTCAAGTGGCTTGAAATGGAACACGGAGCACAAACACACATGAACAATTGTACACTCAGAATTACCAAGCAGCACTAATGGAGAAACACTTCAGGATCTGTTTCCAGCATTTCCATACTGTAACTGCATTCAGATTTCTGAAATTAAACTGTCGTTAACCTCTGGATAGGGCAAAAAAAAAATTCATGTTTCAACCTCCATTAACAAAAAGGCAAGTGACACTACTAACAACCACAAACCCATACGGAGTGGTCTAAAACCAGAACATACAGAACTCCAGTAAGTATCTGCAAGCAGTTAAAATAACAGCCATATTTAACTTCAATTTCTGAGCCTGCAGTAACAGCCCCCTAGACCCAGAAGGGCCATATTTGGAGCCAAGCTCCTGTGGTCCACTGACCAAGTTCTCAGCAGCTTAAGCACACTGCATTGTTCTGTTTAACCAGAAATGGTGGAGGTGGAGAGCAATGCCTACTGCATACGTTTCTCTGCACCATTCCACTTGCTGAAGCACCATTAAATTAACAGGCAGTCCTTTGGTACTCATCAGCATAGTATCTTTCTACAGACGCCTGGCATATCTGAGATAGCTTTCAATCCAAAACGTGACTTATGTTGCCCTGTATTTTGTATGGACATCTGAACACCATTAATTACAGATCATATGCATTTCACACTGAAAAGGACTACAACTCTTTTATAGAAGAGATTATGGCTAACTGGATTTCTTTTGGTAAAGCAATTAAAATGTGAGCTGTTATTAGGCTGGTGACTAGCATTTTAATGTTTTGCAATACTGCAGCAAAATACAGTGTCAGAACCAAGGACACTTTGAGATTAATAGCTGCTGACTTCCAACACTGTCTAACCATTCTGGCTTCATACATCAATACTGGCTGTAAAACACTGATGAATACACCCCTTCCAACACCTACTCACCTTGGCCTTCAAAGGGAAAGAAAAAAGAATGTCACAATCCTGTGCTACTTTCTGCATAATAACAAAAAAACAAACCAAAGAAGTGCTTTCAGTTTTGAACCTATATAGTTTAGGTTTTTAAGCCATTTGAAGAGCTGTTTCATTAATACATCCTGTCTAAAGTCAAGGATTAATGACTATTTACCTAACACAAATATGTTCCCTGATCACACGCTTTTCAATACCCAGAGCACAGTACCTTTGTCTCCTCAATCATATGGTAACATCACTAATATTACTGGAAAATATGGGCAAGAGACCTCCACTCTGAGAACCTTATAAAAGAATGCCATGAGAGCTTTTCTTGGTAGTGTATACTTGCTCAGTCTGTAGAGCTCTTCTAACCCCATGCGCAGAAGCATGGCAGCTCACCTCTTCTCTGAAGGATGGACTAAAAACAAGAAGCACATGGAAAGGGATTTGGTTATATCCTTTAGGTCACCAAAGATAAAGAGAGGACAAAGAAAGGAAAACAACTTGTCAATTTTAAGACAGGACTTTTAATGTTCATAAACTTAACATGAATTCTTAGCTACAAAGCAATTTTACTGCAGACATTTTACTACCTGTAGTTTTTGGTAAAGTGAGATTACAAGGAAGGAACTCTTGCCTCCAAGGGACTTCCTATTTCTCAGGAACAGGGATGCAATTTCCTTCCTCCCTAGTCACAATTTTGTACATACAATTAAACATATTAGCCCTAAACTGTGAAATAACCCTGTATGAGGTCACTGTCTGACAGCACTCCCTCACTAACATGCACAAAGGCTGGAGAGAAGCACGCACCGACTGCAGGTTCTTTAAGGGTTGTGAGTGTGAAGTCCCACTCATGCTGGAGCAGCCTACCCCAGAACCACAGGCTGAAAGCACTCATGTTAAAGGCACCCAACCTGAGCCTCGTGGAAAGCTGAATGTACAACTGCCTGGCAAGTGTCACTTATTCAGAGATTAACAAAGTTCAGCATCTAAAACTGATGGTTTCAGAGCATCGTATATGTAAGGAGACATAGAAGTTCCTTCCACCAAGAATACGGGTATCACACATGCAATAAAGCATATAGTGACTAATCCAACTCCAATTACATGAATACTAACAGAAGGTGTGAGCTCAGGGGACTATTAAAAACAACACTAAGGACCAGGCAGATTCTTCTCCAAGTTAAGAACAGTGAGATTTCACACTTCTCAGAGCTTCCTGAGGAGTACACACTGCATATATTCTGTAACTGGCAGAAGAGAACAGAATAGGGCTAAGGGAATCACTGAAGGTCAAGACAGATTTCTGCCCTTTCCAAACTGTTAGTGCAATCACAGTACATCCTTATTAGGACCAACAGAAGGAGGGAGCTTGTGGCAGTTATGTCAAAAACTTGCAGCTACTTAGAAAATGAAATGGATCGTATTAAAAGCAAAGTGCTCAAACTGTATTTCTTCATACATATGCACTGTTACACAAAGAATTTTAAGGATTAAAGTACCTTTTGTAAAAGCCAGTGAACTAAGAACCATGGCAGTACAATGTGAGAAAAGTTCTGCAAAATGCTGCATATGATTTGTGAAAGACACACTCTGCAGCCACCTGCGGCTGCTGACCAATATGCAGTGATAAGAGTTCTCTCCAAAAAATGACACTTCTGACCTCTGGAGTTAAGCAAACACTTCCCAAATTCCACATAAACCAACGAGTATTATTTGGCATCCACATGCATTCCTGCCAAAAAAGCAGCTAAGCTGATGTGAATGCTCCTACTTGTCTCCATTTGGCATCAATTCCTACGGTTAATTATATTTTAAGTGCGCTATTGCTGATCATTTCTGCTTCAACATCCACTTTCCACATTTATCTTCAAGCTTGATATTACCCTCCTGAGGTAATAATTGCCAACTGAGCAAGTCACCAAGACACAATGAAATCATCAACATCCCACGTAAGACACAGCACAATTGATTTCAATTCAATTACTACAGCAGCAGACGTCAGAGAGCAATGGGACTGCACCATTCAGTTGTACAAAAGGCCTCCACTGCTAATTTACTTCAAGTTGCTTCAGCCTTTACACCCTCACTCTACAGAAACACTGCTGCAGAGATTTAGGTCACATGTCCTTCAAGTGCACATGGGTGTGTGTACACGTACACTTCGTTAAAACTCAAAGAAATTAATTAAAAGCTCCTCACTGACTTCTGTGTGTGCACTGAATCAAGACCTAGGTGAGTTCAAACGCAAAACAATTACACTTAATTAAACATCACAACATTCTTGTGAATTAGTCAACTCATTTTTATAGAAGGATAAATTGAGTCCAAGGCTCAGAGCTTGCTCATGGTCACGCAGAGCTGATTGCTTCAGTTGCTTCTATTTTTGTTACTTATGCTCATCACCTATTGAGAAAGTCGTTTCTAAAAATCAAATATGCTCTTGGTCTGAATACCTGCAGGAAATAGAACGATTCCAACGCAACAGAATCTACTGGCTACATTTCTGTTCTCCAATCAATGGAATTCTGCCAGTTCAAACCAAAGTTTTTAGAGCTCCTTCTATATGAATTTAACTCCAGAAGAGGTTTCTAGGCATTTTGGTTTGCTTTTGAAACACTGCTTCAGATGTGATGTTCTGTAAAACATGAAGGACGGCCACTGAGAAGCAGAAGGATGGTTACCCTTCTTAAATTCAAATTGGCATTTCAACTATATATAAACACTGTTACATTCCATCAAATCAACACCACCAAGCAGAACCCATTAATTCCCTTTCCTCCTTTTTAGGATCATTTGTTACATAGCTCTCCCCCAGTGCTGTGTCTCCAAACAAATCTCAGAGTCAGAAGAGTATTTCACTCATTCATTTACCAACTGAAGTTCCTCATTTGTCCAATCTTTGATTTCTTCTCACCTATCAGAGTAGAAAGAGCAAAACCAACAGTGCTGCCTCACTGCTTTCTGTTTTTGGCCAATAGAAAACATGAGGAGAAAGAACTGTAAGTTTCATCCATTCTCAAGAGGCAGAATAGTATCGAGAACAGTAACAAAATACATTTTGGTTTTTGTTTTCCCACATGAGTTTAAGTTGGCCAGTAAGAAGACTTTTATTAAATTTAAAGCTTATGAGTATATTGTTTCTCTCACATGCATACAGCCAAGGCTATCAGACCACCCCCATTTCTTAGGGCATGGTGTAAGTAACAAAACGTTGTCATTACACCAGCTTACATCTTCACACCATATCAGCATCAAAACATGACCATATTCCAGGGCTAGTCACATACTGGTGTGCTTGCAAGACTTCTTAGAAATTAAATTAATACTTTTCTATCAAATCCAATCACTCAAACTGGAAACAACCTGTGATGCAAAGAGTTATTTCATACCAAATGTAGAGATTAAGTATCACAAATAGGAATTGTGTACAGCTTCTGCTGAGATAGCTTAACACAGAAGGCCCAAAACAAAACAACTTGTAGATTGATACCTTCAAAAAAGATCTTACAAGACACAATGGACTTTGGTTCATCTACTAGAAAAATATACAGGACAAAGTGGCTTTAAAGAGGGCTCAGCTTCTCCATTCATACTCAACAGCAGCTTCCCAAAGCCTCCATATGCACCCCACTTTGGTGGATCTTTGACGCCTCCAACTAGGTCAGACACTCAGGAGGGATGCTTTGTAGCCAGCAACAAACTTAAGAATCAAAATATTTACTAAAAATCCTGAAGGTATTTATTAGATACAGATGATAAATGTGCTGTAGAGAAAAAAAAAAATCACTCCTATTAAGCTATTAAAAAATAGATATCTGCAAATTAGCTGTTCCCAAAGCAAGTCATCAGCCGTTAGCAGCAGTCACACCTCATCCCATACACATACTTGTTTGGTTCTGGAGCGTACCTGTACTTACTGATTGTTGTTCAGATGATAGAAGCTTCATTTAGTGTTGTGAGCAAAAAAATAACCCCTCTGCTCACATCTCCACCATCTGTGCAGTACACTGAGCTCCTACACACAACTGCAAACAGGCACTTAGGTGAGGGACAGCAGTGCTACACCTGATGTGCGTGCACTGCCCAGACTCCTGTCAGGCTGCAGGACCATTTCCTGAGGATTACAGCATCCTCCCAGTTGGATGCCAAGGAACACTGAAAGCACTTCTGTTAACTTTTCATAATTCCTCTGGCAATGCTTCAAATGAGCTAAACCAATGCTATACTAACTGAAGCAGTTGTGGGTAAGTCATAAAACTTCATCCAATCACTACCAGTTAACTTTTTGGAAGTGGCCTCTGCTCCATCATTCACCCAGGCCTGCTGGCTTCCTCCTTGTAGCTTTTTCACTCTTCACACTGCACTAAAAGAGCATTCAAATCACCTCACCAACAATTCTAAGTTGTATAGAAGAAGCTTCCAGATTCTACCAAGACACCAGAGCTGTGGTATAAGGGATGATTGTTTCTCAGCTTATGCCAAAGTGAAGCAGCTCCAGTGTATGTGAAGTACACCTGTCAATAGCTTCCATCTGATTCTATTTGTGATCTTTGAAATAAGAGAGAGAAGCCTGGGTTTACAAAAGATGCAGACCTGAGCTTTGTCTCCTCTCAACTTACAGGTCTCTTACTTCCAAAACGAAGTTCTTTTAAGTTCACAGCCTCATTCTCATCATTTTACATAGTGTTTCTCCTTCAGCAGGCTACCTTGTATCACACACCAGCTCTAAAAATATCAAGGGAAAAAGGAGTTGGCAGCTTGAGAGTTCACAGAGCAGCAACAATTAAACAGAAAATCTGGATTTTAGAATTTTATTTTTTAAGGCAACATTCCCCAAATACACCAAAGATGTGGTCATCATCATAGCAGAGTCAAGCTGCAGGGGAAGCCTAAGCAAGCACACCTAACATCCCTCTCGCATCTGGCCTGGTGGCTTTTATTAACCATCGCATCTGCAGAATGTCTTCCTCTCATCCTACAGAGCATCAAAGCTTACTTTGTTAAATGCACCAAGATGAGGAATGGTCAAATAAAAGATGATATACAGCAGAACAAAACATCCTCTTCTTGAGGGGAGAGGAAACAAACATCAGTCTACAAGTCAAACATACCCTGACGAAGGGCATCTGGATGTTATGCAGAAACTCTCATCTCTTGTCTGCTTTCTAGCATGCAATTGCATTCTGATTTGAAAATTGATGCTGCTCACGCATCTTTCCAAGACAGACAGACCTACGGCCAGCCTGCAGATACTGCCCATCTTTACGCCTAGTAGAAAGAAAGTTAGCATGCTGCTTCAGATGCTCTAGAAGACCCTGAACAGACACACAGCTTGGAGTCAGGGCAGATTACCCACTGAAGTCCACCATCTAACACACACCACGGTGGGTGCTGGCCCCGAGGTGACGGTCAGGCACGGGGGGCTGCGGGAGCCCCCGCGGAGATGACACCAGCAGTTCCACCACCCCCAGCACACGCTGACGAGGGAATTGCTCCACGCAGCCATTTCTGGGCTGGGACCCAGCCGCCCTGAGCCCGGGTGCAACATGACGTAAGGGATGATGCCAGAAAACGAGCAGGGCACCTCCCGTACCTGTGCGCCGGGACCACGGCCTCGCAGCGCACGCCCGCTCTGCAGGTGGCCAAGGCCGGGCCCGGGGGTGCGAGGAGACCCGGGGCTGCGTCCCCGTACTGGGCCGGGGCCAGGAGGGGGCTCGGGAGCCGGCGCGGAGGCCTGGGGCGGCGGGCGGCCCGGGCGAGAGCCTTTGTTCCCGGCCGGGCACCGTGCACAAAGGACGGCTGCGCTCACCTGCGTGCGGGGCCGGGCCGGCCCCGGCGGTGCTGCGGTGCGGGCGGCGGTGGGCGCGGGCGAGCGGAGCCGTGCGGAGCGGAGAGGAGCGGCCGCCTCCTCCGTCGTGACTCACCGCGGCGGCCCGACGAGGCAGGGAGGGACGGAGGGAGGCGCCTGGGCGGCTCCGGGGGAGGGACCCGCCGCGTCCCCGCGCCCAGGGCAGCGGCGGCGCCGCAGGCACCACCCGAGAGCCGGCCGGGAGGAAGGGGCGGGGAGGGGCGGGGCCAGGCTGGAAGGGGCGGGGCAGAAGCGGGGGCGTGGCCAGGAGAAAAGGGGGGCGGGGTCGGACGGAAAGGAGGCGGGGTCTCCGCAGCTGTAGGCACCGCGCTCGGCGCCGGCACCGGCCGCGTGCTTACCTGGCAGAGCGTCCTTTGAAGCCGTCCCTGCAGTGCCAGATGTCCCCGCCTTCCCTCTAGCTGTCCCGGGCAGCGCAGCAGGGCTGAGGAGCACCACTCCTTTGGTGCTATATCAGACAAATCACGTTCATGTGAAGCCAGTTACGTGGTCACCTTCCTATAGTGCTCCACTAAGACTGTACAGACACTGCAAAATTCAAACTCAAACTTATCCAGCAAATGCAGAACCTGCTATCTTCCAATACCCTCCAGCTAGGACAAACACCCACCTACCTGCTCCAGCACTACCACAGGCCCTATCTTAGGTCTTGGCAAAGTAACCCTTCCCTGGTGCAGACCAATGCAGAGGAAAAGCACAGTGCCCAGTGAGGAAATAGAAATAACTGAAGCTGAACCATGAAGGTGGCACCGTTCCGTCACCCGTCTGCATTTCCACTCCCTGCTGAGCTGAACAGCAATGCCGCTTCCCTCTAATTCCCACCAGTGAGGACAGCCAGCACACAAAGCCTTTTTATCTAAGTGTTATTTACTAAAAGGCATCTGTTTTCTGCTTGGTATTTAACTTAATTGCATAAAAAACAGTCACAGCAATGAAATAGGTGGCACTTCCTTTAACAGCTTGCTACTTAATGACATCAAAGCTCGATGCCACTGAAATCCATACCCCACTGCCAGTTAATGAAGGTCTTAACATGAAAGCCTATGCAAAGAGCAAACCCAAGCTGCTGACAGGAACAGAAATGGTGCAAATACGCTGGGATCTGAGATCACTAGCACATACCCGCAGCACAGCAGGCAGTAATGATAATTAATTATTTAAGAAAAGAACACAGGAGCACCAGCATCAGCTGGAAAAATATGCAGAAGCATCGCTCTGGGATCCTCCAGTTGGATTACTGTTAATTAGCACAGTACACGAGGCTGAGGGAAATTTCCAAGAGCATGCTATGGAGGCGTACGATTAAGCCATCATCTGTATCTCTGCTATACTGTTAGTTTTCTTCCTGATAGCATCATGGACAAAACACGATTTCACAACAAAGTACCGTCTGGCTTTCTTATTCTAATTTAATTCTAATTTAGCTGGCCGACTGTACAACAGCATAATACAATCTTACATAGCATCAATTTAACATATTGCATTAATTTCTGCAGACAGAGATGCTATATAGCTCCCTCTACTCTTCAAGAACTTTGTTTTCTTAAAACAACAGATTCTGACTCACCTTCTTTTGCTATCAACAAGCTTACTGCAAGTTCTGCTTTCAAGCAAGGTCACATCTTGTCATTCTACAGTCACTTTTATTGTCAAAGGACATGATGGATGCTCCAGGGACCTCTGATCTCCTAGCTCTGAAAAAGATTCAGTAGAACACCGTTCATAGAATCATAGAATTGTTCCGTTTGGAAGGGACCTTTAAAGGACATCTAGTCCTACTTCCCTGCAATGAACAGGGACATCTACAGCTAGATCAGGTTGCTCAGTGTGGTCCAGCCTGGCCTTCACATTCCCTGGGAACACGTAGATCTTCATAAAATAAACAGAAGATGCAAGTGCACTGCTTTATCTTAACCATCGGCACCCCACTTGCAGGGAACAAAACAGCTGATCAGGAGGGTTACAACACCTAGTTATCTGAAGGCTTAGTTTTCCTTGTACAGTACAACTGCTGGATATTACATTATGAAAATCTAACAGATTAAATGGACTTTTCTTTTCAATAGCTTCTAATCACTTTCTCTATTTAATGAGGCTGATGTTAGCTCTAATAAGCCACAACTTCACAAAACCTCCCTTGAATCTCTGCTTGAGTTAGAAAAAGTACTTTCTACTCACTCTTTCTCTGATCTTCAATTCTCTTAATCAGCTCTGCGATTCATTTAGGATTCCTTCACAGTACAGCTGCTTCCAGCCTCCAAGTTCCTCTGCATTTGTTGGCATCTCTCTCTCATTAAGGGCCTGCAGCAGCATCTGTATACACAAGCCTTGCTTTCATTATTCATCTGACTTAACCATGCAACAGTAATGAAAACTGCATCACTCTCAAAGATGCGTATGGTACAAAACAAGGGAACTGTTTTTAATTTGAAATCTTTTCTTCTTTTGGTAATCTTTTATGCTTCAGATTCAGGCTGACAATTCCTGTCTGTCCAAATCATCCTGATGCAGAAACAGTTTGGCAGCTCCTGAGCATTTAATGCAGCTCCATCACTCGCTCACGTTTTTTCACACGTGGCACTCTGTAGGGAAAGAAGGAGGTCCACAACTGTAGGTTGAAATTCCCATGGCTACTGCCTAGCAGAACTTGTGTAGCTAAGAGTATATCCCAGGTAATTAAATAAATAGTCCAGCTGCCTGAGTTGCCATATTTAATGTTCGAGGAGGCACAATCACAGATTTTAAAGGCATGAACAAAAAAGCCCTTTAATGTAAAAAGAAAACAACCAAAGAGGCTACAACTTAAATCTTTCTTGGTAATCCAGGTTACATTTGTACAGCACAAAACCTTCTCAGCTCTATGCCTTATTCCAAACCAGAACTATTCCCCCATTACACTTGGTATTTACAAAGTTCCAAAGTACACTTTTATATGATAACAGCATTACAGAGCTTAATTTCAGGCTCCCTCTTAAAAGGATATTAAGTGAATAAACAAAATCAAAGATTTTTACCCAGACATTAACACTCTGTCGCACTGGACTTTGCAGGTGGCTCTGCCCAGGGGTTTTCAACACATCTGTGATTATTACTGACCCATTTTTGGAGGCATGTTGAAAATACGATCTTAAACATTACCAAGCAGCAAACTATTATGACAAGAAAGAAACGCCCATGATCAGAATTTGATTTCAAAAAGAAATCTGCAAATAGACCTATCGTTATCATCTACCCAACACAGTAAAGCGTGTTAAACTACAGCAGACATTTCAGTGCGTGACATAGCAATACCATGTGTATATTTATATCCGCTAACCTTTTGTCTTCATTTTGTCTTGTAAGACCTCATTTCGGAGAGATTTATTTATTCTGACATGTTACTTATTGTGAACACGTACTGCCAGGCACTTCAGGCCTTCCTCCTCAGATGCTCCAACCACCAGCAGCACCCACGTGACTGAGGTGGGAAGCTTGGATATTTAGAAGTTGTGGGATAGAAAACCGGGCCAACATCCACTAACCCTCCCTCTGGTGTGACAACAACAACACAAGAACTTTGGACAGCAAGGCAAGGTGGCACATGTTCCACAATTCCTGCAGCAAAACACTGGTAGGAACACTCCTACTCTTCTCTCACAGGTAGCTAAGCAGAGTGAGCTGACAAAAGAGTTTACTCTCTAATAGAGAAGGCTTATCAGAACTCAGGATGATTTAAAAAACAACTGCAATAGGGGAACTAAAAGGATGCCTGCAGGCTGACTTTCAGATGTTCATAATGTAAAACCTCTATTTGTCCTCTTCCAGTGTGGCCTGTATCCAAAGAAATAAATGGATATGTTTTAATTTGGATCCCATTTCTGCTACTAATGATATAGCCTTCAACGCCTGGTGGGGTGTAATTAATACAAGTGTCACGTCATTAGTCAGAACTGTCTATCAAAATGAACTTGATTTTAGGAAAGGTAACCCGATAAACTAATAAGGGATTTCTTAAAGGAAAAATACAAGCTCTCTTAAGACAAAGGTAACTTATTACATCTCCGTTTAAGATCAAAGAAGGCAGGAGTACAAGCAGACAAAAACAGTTCATTTGAAGCTTCAGTTTGCTAACACTTTTTTCTCTCTCTTTTTTTTTTTTAATCTCAGTACAACCTCTACATTCACCCTATAGAGAAAGAAGATGAAAAAAGGGATGTTATACACGGCCTAAAAGAACTCTAGGCAACTTTGCTGAATGTGTTTAAAGCGACTGAACTTTGCCATTTTTATTTCAGAAGTAAAATGATAAACAAAAAACAAAGCACTTTTAATCTTCAAAGTAACGTATGATCAATGACAGCCTCACAGCACTTGATTGTCAAGTATCATAATCTGTATTTTACTCTGGGAGAAAAAGATGCATAGAGAATAAGCGATCTGCTCGGGTCTAATGCTGAAACAAGGACAGAATTCCAACATCACAAACTTGTACGTTAAACCACAAAATCACACTTCCATCCAGAAGCTTTTCTTTTGTTACCAATTTTTATTTGAGCAAATGATTATTATAATAAATAGAACACGTTTTTTTTCAGCCCCTGGAGAAACATCAGATACACTGATGGAGGTACGTCTCAGCATTATTTGGCTGTATCTTCAGCATAGCACACCAATCACTTTTCTACACCTCTGAAATTCATCTGACCACTTCAAGTAGGTTACCTTAAAGAACTATCTGCTAGGGCCAACATATAAATAGCTTCATATTGGCAACACCTTCCTCAGTTAAATTACATTTATAGCCAAGACATCCCGCAGGAAATAACCAGCCTCTGGGTCAGAGCTATGCTTTCTGGAAGTTTGGCCTGGTCAACTGAATCTTTCAATAATCTTCGTCATTCCTCTGCCTCATCTTTGTCCACCTAAATCACAAAGGATCTTTTCAAGAGGAGAAGCAGTACAACATTAAGAAGATACTGAGTCAAAGCTCAGTTTAATGGTAACTCTACAACTGCCTGCAGTACAGGAAGTTTGGAAAAAAAAATGCTGAAGTGTTTGCAAATCAATTTTAAGAGTTTCCTCTGGAAATGTACACCTCCCTAAAACTGCAAGGAAAGATTTCCATTTAACTGTACAGTAAACTTACTGTGATCTGGGGGATTGCTGAGCGATTTCATTTACATGCTAATGCTGCAAGCAGTTTGGGAGAGGGAAAAGAGTTACTTAGCACCAGTAATGAGCAGAAAAAAAAGAAGGCAGCTACAGTCCCCGTGGACTGTTTTGTTTTTAATAACTTTAGACTGTCTAATAATGCCGTTAATAAGCTGCTCTCAGCTATGAAGCTGCAGTCAGCCTTTGTCAGGGAAGATAATGCTGCCCCAGACAGGAAAACAGTTCTGATATAATGCACAAAAGACCCCATCTAAACAAAAGTTTCTTAAAAAACAGAAACAAGAAAATATCCATTAGTTCGAGACACAAATTATGCAGTCCATACTGTGTGTTCTTTCACTTCTGAAGGACTAGATTTCAAAACGTTATCTATCTTAGCCAAAGTATTCTAAAACTCCCATTTTCTGGTTTACTTTACTCCAGGTCCTAACATACAATTAGACAAACTTATTTACAATGGATTCATTCCCTGTAAATGCCATCTAAATTAAGACTGATCGTGTTAATTTTCTGTTTACAGTTCATGTTACCCACTTATTCTAAGTGACTATTACATGACAGACATTAACAATGCCAGTGGGCCATCGAAATTTAAGACTTTATTCATTCCACATGGTTTAATGGCAGTTCTCACTGAGGTTCAGGGCTTGCAGAAAAGCCTGAGATACTCACGCAGTAGGTAAAACATCAACGTTCCACTATACTTACTACAGGATTCCTCAAAACAGCAGGTGACCTTCATTCCTATAGATCCCACCTATATCCTTTTCTCTAGCTAGTGGTAGGGTAGAATAAGAAGGAGAACGAGCATGAAATTCAATTAAGAAACATCTTGTTTTTCCTGATATAATTAGATCGGCACCTGAACGTATGCCAAGGTTAAAGCAAACTTGAAATGCAAACCACAAAACCTAAAAAGTCTGAGGCTTCCAGTGAGCTCAACTAATTCAGTACTAACAAGTATGGAATGACAATGTAAGGTGCTGGTACTGTAAGGAAAAGACACTTCATACTGATTTTACAAAGAAATACGAAACATAGTTCCTCAAAAAGTCAAACACAGATCTAAAGTCCCAAGCAGTATTCTCCACAATCAGAGCTAAAAACGTGACGAGATTTTAAATCCTCCTTGCTCTGAAATTATTCAGGATTCTAACCTCCCTGTGGAGGCACTGACCTTCCCCTCTGCACAGCAGCACCACCTGATAATTAGACAGCTACACTTGCACCAATTATGTAATGAGAGCTTTCTCCCCCCCTTTTTTTTTTTAAACTTGTATCTACTTTAAAGCTATTCCATGCTATCTCAGAAATCCTGGGAAATAACGGTAGCACACAGTTCTACACGCAAAGCTCAAGTAAGAGGTCAGCAGAAAGGGCTTTCTTTTGCCATTTCCTAGCAATGCCCTGTCATTTCAATACACAAGGTTAAATTACTCCAGAAGTCTCCCCACAGGGCTTCCATTGTTTGTCAATCACAGCCGGGACACAATGGCACTCATTCATGTGCACAGCAAACAAGTAGACAAGGGCCAACGATCAGCATACAGTCTCATTTTGGTTCTTCTGCAAACAGTTTGTAGAAAGATGGCATTTCAAATAATCCACGTCAGTTTTTAAAATATGCAAATTCCTTGTGTGAAATACTTAGTAGGGAGCCTGAACAAAATTTAAGAGTTTGAGAGCAGTTACAATAATCACCCCAAAATAACTTATTCTTTAGGACTGTTCCTGAAAAAGATCGCTTGCTACGATATGCAAAAACGGTATGTTTTAATAGTTAGAGAAATACACATTCAGAAACGTTGAAAATAGCTGATTCTTTTCAAAGACAGTCATAAGAAGGTTTTGTTTTCAGAGTACCATTTAGTGTTTAACCTCAGAACTTATGTTACTGAGGGGTACACAGATACCAGTGTTCCAAAGTGCACTTTAAGGCTGCTTACTTCATATCTTCTGGTTAAGAACCCAAGAGGCTTAAGGTTTGTTGATGGGTTGTTAGTTTTTTGCAACATCTTAAAAATAGAAAAAAAAAAAAAAAAAAACAATTACAATATGACTGAAGTCCAGTTCTGCTGACAATGGGAGAGACTCAAGCCTCACACACTTCTTCATTGCTTTGCTTTCTCTACTTCAAAGCTTGCTAGAGCGAAGACTTTGTCTCCTGATCCTTTGAGAGGGAAAAAACATTTTTATTAGTATTAGTAGAAATTGTATTTTAGATAATTTCCTTATATACAAATCAAGCAAAACATTCAAGATCAAAAGAAATCAAACCTACATTTTGAAAACTAGAACACTTGAGCTCATTTAAAGAGAAAAAAGAAAGGAGACGTGCTGGATTTGACAGGTCTGAAACTAGCTATGTAGAGAGCTTCTAATGAAGTACCCTTTTGAACAAAAGGATTCCCACCTTGCCTGCACTCTCAGAAAGAAGAGTACTGAGAGTTGGGTCAGAAAACCAGTTCATTTGTAGCCTGACCTAGTCTGGCACATTCCTGCCAGTTATAGTTCTTTCATCACAACTCTAACTGTACTAATAGAATGAACTGCCATGCTTATTTAATGTATAATGTAAATGAACTTTTGGTCTTGTCAACATGATTAGAGTTATGGCAAGAAGAGTGCTTTAAACTACATTTTGACAGTGCGCCAGTAACTGTAGAATTCTCTGCATCAAGCAGAGAAAAAGGCTCTCCTGAAGAGTAATTAAAAGTATTGTTTAACTCTAAGAGCTATATTGTCTGCTTGAGACAGAGCATTTAAGCCTTCAGCATTAGGGAAACATTAAGCCTTCTATGGCCAGTTGTCAGTAGGTTTATTTGCTGCATAGCTGTTCCCTCATTGACAGCGTATCACAGTTTCATCATTAATAAAATAGAAAAATGCACCTCAAAAATTACTGGCATCAATCTTTTGCTTGTATTTTCCTTTTCACAGAGAATCACTGGCATTTATATCTGTTGCTGTTCAAAGAGGCAATGCAGTCAGGATTTATGAGAATGAAAACTCACCGAGGTCAGAGGAGACTTTCTCAAACTGGCTCAGGGCTGCACCTGCATTCGCTGACAAGAAGGTCTCATCATCTTGTGTCAGCTAAGTGAAAAAAAGGCACTAACTATGAACTTGCTATCTTACCTTTGCATATTTCCACCATCTATAGATATGAAATACAACAGGTTACAGCGGCTATCAATTTGCAGCTTCATCTAATAGTAAAAGCCAAAGTAAAAATGCAAGCTACTGTCCCTACCACTGGATTTCTTCCTCAGTGCTGTCTGTCAGCCACACAAGGGCAGCATATACATACCACTAAGTCTCAAAACCTCCAGTGATCATTTTTGATTAAATGGTCACCCTGCACCTCTGTACCACAACTATGCAAAGGCTGTTAATTACTTTTTTTTTTTAATCACATGGTCCACACAGTAATGAGTTAAGATCTTAATGCACTTTGTATCACCTACCAGTGAAAGCACAAAACAGAGCCGCTACCAGCTTTGACCACATTAACAGTCAATGACCTAGAAAATAGTCTCCTCCTTTACTGTGCTGTGAACCATCAGTGACATTTACACATGTAGATTCTGCTTTTATGTTTATGCTCTCATGTCTTGGTGACAGATGCCCATAAAATATTTATAATAATGAAGCAATAATCTACATCTGGAAGGTGCAGATATTCTATGTTAAAATTTGCTCATTTGAATAGCCTCAGATAAATACTGTTACTAAACTAAAGCAGAATTAAACATGTAAAGACATTCACAGTGTTTGTATCAGTATCATACTTAAGAATAGAGGCTACAACAGACCACTAGGTACATTCAGAATTGTGTCAGAACTAAAGAAGTAGTATTAGTTTCCTACCTTAGCTATGTTTTGTAAGCAAGCATCTAACTACTACACATTTAGCAGTATACTGAGCAGATAAACATGTATCTACCAACTATTTTTTTTTTAAATCCTCAGAACAGAACTGTTTTCCTAGGCAGATCTGTGTGAAGTAGGCTATGGACCATTTTAAGAGATAAAGAGACTGTCAAAGCATAAGATAGAGGCTTGTGTGAGGTGACCCAAGGAACTCATAACAGGAGGGTTCCCAATTTTAGTCAGCCTTTGTACTTATTTCCAAATTATTTTTTTCTCTCACACTCTAGCAATAAAAAGATTCATAGGGAAAACATTTGCTAATGTACTCCCTTAATCTTTTCCATTACATTTCCTCACTTCCTAACTAGGAAAACAGAGATACACCGCAACCTGTTTCCTTCATATACCTTCAACAAGAAACCACTTCTCTTCCTCCCTCTAGTGGTAAAAGAAAAAAAAAAAAACAATCAAGAAAAGGAAAACAACCTGGGGCTGTTGTGCACACTGATGTACTTACTGGGGGGAACACAAGGTTTACCACCTATTTCTCAGTTACTTATCTTACACCAAGAAATAGGTATTATCAACAGTAAAGAATTAGGTTAGAGCTTAAAGTATGTCAGGAGTCTTAGATAGCTCCTCCCAGTTTGATAGGTGGTTGTTAGCTAATAAATGACTTGTATTGCAGCTTCCTTATGCATTGGCACCTAGCACCAGCTTCTATGTGATTCACTCACATGGTCTGACAATGGCAGCTTCTTAAATTAGTAATAGTCTCATATAAATGTATGATACTATTTGACATATGTTTAGTAGCAAGTGCTTCAAGACAGTTACTGCCACACTTGACAACCATTAAAAAAGTTATAATTTCTTATTTTAATTCTTTAAAATCAATCTTCAGTCCATAGAGAGAAACATATGTTCACCAGCTAGCTATCATACCAACACTTTACCTTCTCACCGAGCTTCCTGAGGGCAGTCAGGATTTCAACTTTCTGTTGTGTGTACAGGTCTCGACCCAACTTCCCGACCATTAAGTCTCGGTCCATCTGTACACCAAGGGGGAAAAAAAGTCAAAATACTTCAAAGCTTCCCAATAGTTTCAATCTAGCCTTGCAAACATTACAAATTGAAACATCTAGTTCAAATGAACAGTTTTTGCAGTAAAACAGAAACAATCACCTCTGCCAACTTCGTCCTCAATTGCCTTGGTTGTTTCTTTGCAAACATTCTAATTACTTCTGGAGTTTTAAATGCTTGGCTGATGGCTGCCTGTATTGCCTGCAAAAAAAAGAAGAAAAATAACCACAACTAATAGCAATCATAATCTATAGCTGCATGAGAAGATTAATGAAGGCTGGAATGAATCATTAATATCCTCTGAATCATTTGACAAGAGAGCTTTTCTTTGTTTGTATAAGCATAGAACTGAGATGAAAAAAATGTAAAACATTTGTGCAGGGCTTAAAAAAATCCACTAATTGGTGCAATCATTCTGAGAAAAAGATATCAAACTTATAATTAGAATCTAGGTCTTAACTAAATTCCCAACATCTTCCTGATATTAACATAACACAACACAAGTGGATGTGCTACACTATCTTTAGCAGTTTTAATGCCCACACTGATGACTACAGTTTTTCCAAGGGTAAGCAGAACATAATTGATGATGCCAATCTCCTGTTGCGGTTTAAACTCTTCTAAAGAGTATCAGAGTTATTATATTAAATCTCACAATAGTTATGTTTGGACAAATCATGATGTCTCTGCAAACAAAAACTTAAACCATCTGGCTCAGAAGAAACAAATCATGCTTTCATTAAACGCTTGAAAAGACAAAATAGATCAGAAGTTTGCAAGTCAGAATAAAAGGATTACTAAGGAACTTAGAATTAGAGTCACTTCTACAGTCTTTGCATTTGGACTTGGATCAATCTCTGAAATACAAACCAGTAACATGAACACAGGAAACATTATCTTCCCCCTTAGCAAATAGGCATGAACTCTCCACACACGGTCCTGGATTTTCCCTCACATCTTTTATATTATTAAATATGCTTTTCTAATATTCAGGCTTTGCTGTTTCCCAAGATTTTTCCTCACCAATAGTGTGATGGGTATCGTTAT
>PPHD01001392.1:27892-43688 GCA_002909625.1 Bambusicola thoracicus
CCCCCCCCCCCCACTTTAAAATGAAGATACCTAACCAAGTTTTCATAGGAAAATATATTATTACAATAAAAACATTTGAAACAGAAATGTAGGTTTCCCATGTGCCTGTCTAGACATTGTAGAAGACCATCTGTATCTACTGTTTCACTGAGTCCAGACAGAATTCAGCCTAGTTTTAGGTAACACACAGGGTAAACAGATCTGAATAAGAATCAGACTTACCAGTTGCATGCCGCTGAGCTCATCCACCAACGTCATATCTCCAGACATAATCTTCTTCAGTGAGTCATTGATCTCACTCAGCTGTTCTAGAGTTTCTTTCTTGGTCTCTTCATACTCATCTGCATCTAGCTCCTCTCTAAAGAGGATCCAACAAGACACGTTAATTCATAGAATTAAATTTGAGTTGTAACATGGAGAAGAGGACATGAGGATGCACCACGAAACACGCTTGCTCATACACAAAAATTCACAACCAAAGCATCTGTATCGTAAGACAAAGCAACATGGACACAAAAGTAACTAACTGCTATTAGAAAAGTATACAAGCTAAAAAATCCCACTGACGTATAACATCTCAAAGAAAACATTAATGATTATTTTTGCCCCAGTGTCCTGTTTTCAGCTGGAACAGTGCTGATTTTCTTCATAGTTCAGCATGATGCTTTTCCACAAGGCAACAGAATGACCTTAACAAAAAGATTTTTAAGGTCATTTTACTACCTGACACCTTATTGTAATTAGAAAAATAGAGCCACTGCAAAACAGAAGCCAAATGCTCAACTTATAAAAAGTGCAGTTCTCATCTGCCAATAAATTCAGAAAAATATTCCCTTAAGAGGAGAGCATCCACTATTATTACCTGCATTCCTCCAGATCTTGAAGCTGCTGCATTAACCTGTCCAACTGCTCTTCCAAGTTTTGTTTCAATTTACTGGTCTCTGTTGTTCCTCTTGAAGCCATTTTCAAGTTTCATATGAAAATTTTAAGTTGTTACATAACAACCCTAGGAAAAAAAATAACATTTTATTGTTGTGGATCAACAGCTTGAGATGGGTTTTAAAACAATTCCAGTATCAACATATAATGCCTCAGTGATGGAATATCTAATAAAAGCACTTTGAGACACCAGCAATAGAAATACAAAAAATTGTTTGTTTTTTTGGTAGAAAAAAGTCATACTCCAGATAATAACTCAAACAGCCAAAGCACATGGAAACATCTGTGAAACCAAGCACCAATTACTGATATCCTCATGTCCTTTATACACAACAACAGGCTCTTACTGAATCATTCAGGTTGGAGAAAAACCCTTAAGATCATCACATCCAACCACCAATCTGACACTACTCCACCCACCAGGAATCCATGCCCCTAAGCCTTCTGTCCATACATCTCTTCAAAACCTCTGTGGTGTGTGACTTCACACTGCCCTGGGCAGCCACCACCAGCACCTAACCACCCTCATCCTTCCAGGTGCCACTAAATCTCCCCCAGTGCAACTGGAGGCTGTCATCTCACATCCCAGAAGTACTCTTCAACCTCTATATTTTCTCTTCAACTGCCCCTCAAGGAACCACGTAGGAAACAACAACCCAGACTGAGCTTTCTGAAGCGTGCAAACACCTTAAATAAAATCGTCACCCGTAGAAAACCAGAGCACTCTAGGGGAAATTCCTGCTTCCTCGGCTGTTCAACAGGCCGCAGCAGACGACCCAAACGGCACACACGGCAGCGCCTCGCTTCCAGCCCGGCCAAGCGGCCCGTTTTTCTCTAAGCACCAGCGGCTCGTGCAAACCGCACGAGGAAACACGATCCTTCCGCTGTCACGGTACGGCAGAGAAATAACGGAAGGGGTGGGGGAGAAGACACGAATAGGACGGAACAGAAGCGCAGCCTGCCTCTCGCCGCCCGAGGCCCGTCCGCGGCTCGCCTCTCCCTCAACCCTCCGCCGGCACCAGAGGTGAGGTAGCGCCGGCCCAGCACACGGCCCTCAAGCTTGGCCCGCCCCACCGGCCCCGCAACCTCACCTGGGGCAGGCCGGCGCCGCCGGGACCGCGGGGAAGGGCGCCGCGGCGGAGCGGAGTGGAGCGGCTTCCGGCGCGCCCGGCCAATCGGATCGCGGCGCGGTGCGGCCCGAGGGCGCGGGGCTGGCGGGGTGAGGCCGGGCCGGGAGGGGCTGCGCCGGGACCGCGCTTTGGCAGCCTCCGCTGTCGTGCCGTCGTGGGAGGAGACTGCAGGGACGGAGTCGTAGCTGGCGTGCCTAGTAAAAAGTTAACGCAAACGGAGGCTGGTATTCTGTAAGTATGTAAACGTGCTTAATAAATGAAGGTTTGCCTCTGAAATACAAAAATCGGCCAACATGTACTCACCGCTACCTGCTCATCCTTGGAAGGAAACGGGTTTCAGAGCTGGGCCAAGATCTGCCATGGGCACGGCCTGCTGGCTTTTAGTGCGGTGCAGTTAAGTACTGTCACGGCTGTGAGAAGCACAGCAAATAGCGATGGCATCCCCTATAAGCATGGTGGGCCTATATATAAACATGTACAGGCAGGATCATGTACATCATAGAGCATCTCTTCCTCCTTATGAAGAAGGCAACACAATGCAGGCTGTCCTACGCTTACTGGAAAACCGACTGGCAGCAGTTGTACTTTGCTTCTTCTTGAGTCTCTACAGAGAGACACCAACATTGAGTACATGGCATGATGGAGCATTGCCAGCAGTCTCACACCCAGCTGTTCAGTTTGTGATAACGCGTGCTTACAGAGCTCTACCCAGAACGTTAGAGCTGCATGAAGGTCACTTTGTACAGAGCAGATCCCAGCTGTGAAGATGCTGTGCAGGTTCTAAGGATGACAAAGCAGCAGTGGGAGCCACAGCAATACTTCGGTCCTCCACTCTGTTCCCCACAACAGCCACATGGCTGTTTTCTGTGCTAATGGTCTTCAACAGAGCATGTCAGTGCAGAGGAGGAAGCAGTAAGTGCCCATGGTTATATTCCTAGCATCAGTGCAGACACACAGTGCTAAGAGGTGATTGTATGTGAATGAATAGCTAGCTACCTGTTTCCAAGCAGTGTGAAAAAGGATGAAAAAGGACCTTAGACTAATGCCACAAAAGGCACGATACCTTTTCATCTTAAGATCTTCCATTATTTTTGCCCTTTTTTTTTTTTTTTTTTTTTTTAAACAGGAAATCAATTCTTTTCCAGTTTGCAGGAGTCACTTTCTTTAAAGAGGGGGACCTTTATGCATTACAAAGACGAGTTCAGCTCCTTCCCTTGCTTGTTCCCATGGTAACTCTTGTAGCTGATGCTAGACTCTATTCCTACTTACACTGAGCCCTACAAACGCTGAACTACTCTGCAGCAATAAAGAATACTTTAAAAGTTTGTGGAACTCCTGAAATCATAGAGAAGTACTAAAACTTACCAAACGTACCTCATAATATGCCTTGCAAGAATTCCTTCTATTCAAGGGCTATTTGAAGTTAGGAGACAGAAGCTGTTTGAAGATTTCGCTGTGATGAGATCTCGACACTGTGGGGCAGCGAGCATCTCTGTCTCTTTGTAAAGGAGGCTGAATGTGAGGCTGACCTTGGGATTTTTCCAGGCATTGACATTACTGTAGAAATAATGGCAGACTATTCAGCGCTCAACACAGATGCCTCAAACATCTCACAAACGGCAACAGCAGGACAGCCCATAATATATTCCAGCTTTCATTTGCTTGCCCTGCAGTTGGGGGCTTTGATGATCTCTCTTCATTAGTTTTGTTTGTTGTGTTGTTGTTGTTTGTGAGCTGTCCATTGTCACTGAACTTCCTGAAAATGCCTCCTCCTCTTGCATGTAGGAGGGATTCACAACTGCTAAAGATAACACAGGCACAAGGCAAATCCAGCTTCACACATCTATTACTTATGTTTTCCTCCTAGCATACTAATTTTTGTCAATATTCTTTACTTCTGAACTGCAACGGAAGAATTCTTTCTGCAACGTGAAGTCACTGTTATCACATCATTCTACCCAGGGATTACCAGAAAGAAAGGTGGCCATAATCTGTTAAAAGATGGGCAATGTGGTACCACATGAGCAATCACAGGCCAGATGCTAACAGAAGGAAAACAGTCTTCAATTTGATCTTGAACTCATCTTCACATGAGTAGAAATAACTACTTTGTAATCTCCTCTCTTGCAGTAACCAGGCTGATACCTAGAACCAGCGTTCTGCACTTGGCTCTGTAGTTACAAGGAATGGCTATGGAAGATCCTGACAGGAAGACAGAAGTAGTGCTGCTGGCCTGTGGGTCCTTCAATCCCATTACCAACATGCATCTGAGGCTATTTGAGCTGGCTAAAGACTACCTCCATGAGACAGGTAGGATGGTAATTTATATCATTTCAGATAGCTCTCTATTGAAATACTTAAACAGCTATTTTTGGAAAACTAATTAAGTATTGAAGCTACTGAGTGTATATCATTCCTACTAAACACTGTAGGCTAAATACTTGAGTGAACATCCTCATGTATTTGCTGCCTTTTACTAATTGTAATGAGCAAGGCACTGGTTCTATGGTTTTTCTTTCTGAACTTAGAAAGGCACAAGTAGATATCATGAAACATATATTTCCAAAATTTCTTACTAAATATTTAATTGTGCCACTTCATACAGTGGCAAAAATATACAGTACTTTTCCACTGGGCTGCTTGTAGGCTCTGTCACTGGTGTTCTGAGAGACTCCAGTGAATAATGGGTGTATAATGATTTACATGCAATACTCTGGCAATAACATCTGCTCAACCACTTTGTGTTCTTGTGTGAAGGGATGATGTGTTGCTTTTTTTTTTTTCTCCAACAGGAAAATACAAAGTAATCAAAGGAATAATTTCACCAGTAGGTGATGCATATAAGAAGAAGGGTCTGATCAGTGCTGATCACCGAGTAACTATGGCAAAATTAGCTACCAACAACTCAGATTGGGTGGAAGTTGATGACTGGGAAAGCACCCAGAGTGAGTGGCTGGAAACAGTAAAAGTTTTAAGGTACTTTTCTGCAAATCCTAAAGATCTTAAAAACCAACAGAAGGATAAGGAATGGTGTTAGCTCTAGAAGTTAGAATTCTAGCAGGCTAACCCCGAATCATATTGAATAGACTCAGTGAAGTCAGAAGTACTACTTACATAAATACTGTAAACAATGGATTGCACCATTGGTCCAAAAGATACACAGAAATAGCCCATGAACAATTTGTATTTTTATTTGTCTTTTCGTAGGCTCTATTCAGTTTTTGTGCTGAAAATATATTCCTGAGGAAAGAAAAGAGACTAGAATAGGGTGTACATAAGCTGTGCAAGTTTCTCTCACTTTGATTTGTGTTACACTGCACATTTGTGTATGTAAAAGCTGGCATTAGAATCATTTCAAGTAATACATTTTCTTAAATTTTACATTTTTTACTCTTTCAGTCATTATTACTTTCACTGAGGTTCTTCTTAAAATGAACTTCAGTTTAAATAAGCCCTGCAGTCCTTGCTTTGAAATCTTTACGATTGGACCATCTTACAAGCCAGCTCTCACAAGTCCCTTCCAGCAGCTCCCTTCTTGGATGGGTTTTCTGTGAAGGTACTATAAGAGGAAGTGGCGAAAGGTCATTTAGTAGGCTCTTTTTAGAATACTCTTCCCTGTATTCTTCTATATCTAAAATATCTCTGTTTTGCAGGCACCATCATGAAAAGCTTTCATCCCCTGATCCTACCGTTAGCCTGCAGAATGCTTTACCTTTAACAAAGCCAGGACGGAAGAGGAAACAAGAACCAAATAGGCACGACCCCATTAAGAAGAAAAATCAGAGTCCAGATGGAAAAAGTTAAGTCTGTTTGCAAATTAAATACTTAACAGTAGTTGCTATTTCAGGGGAACTGTGCTGATGAGTAGCTTTTCCTTCCATGCTAGTTCTCATTTCTGATTTCACTGAAGGTTATTCACCAAGATCCCATAGCATACAGCAGTAGGCTTTGTAACGAGATGACTGTTAGAGTAAAATATATCAGACATGAAAAATATTCAAGTTAATAGAAATTTCAGCTGGAAAAAGTCAGAGCTATCCATTTCTCCTATAGAACTTTGCTATACTCCATCTACAGCCTAGAATTTTGGAACATAAATTGTAAATGACTCAAGAAAGAAAGGAAAACGGTAATCCCCAAAATTCAGGATGCATCTGGCTGTAGGATCATTTTATGGGATTCTGTAGCCTTTCTCTTTTCCCCTCAGAGAAATTATATATTAAAGGTACTAACTATAAAAAAAGATTCAGAGCATATAATTTATTTCATTCCATTGTCTCATCTTAACCAAGACACAGAGAGGTAACCTAGTATTAACTGTCCCCATCACATTAGCTAAAATCTGGCTGCCTAAAGCACACCCTGTTTCTTACTTATTTTTCTTCCTTAAGACGTCCCACAGGTTAAACTGCTTTGTGGAAGCGACGTGCTAGAATCCTTTGGGATCCCCAACCTGTGGAAGTTGGAGGACATCACTGAAATTATACAAAATTATGGCCTTGTATGCATCAGTAGGGCTGGAAACAGCACTCAGAAATTCATCTATGAATCTGATATTCTGTGGAAATACAAGAATAACATTCATCTCGTAGAAGAATGGATCACAAATGACATTTCCTCCACCAAAATCAGGAGAGCACTGCGAAGAGGCCAGAGCATTCGTTACCTAGTGCCTGATGTGGTTCGGGCATACATAGAGAAAAATGATCTGTATAGTCTAGAGAGCGAAGACAGGAATGCTGGGGTTACCTTGGCTCCCTTACAGAAAAATGCAAGTGATTCTAAGAACTAGCAGACACTTCACAGATAATTTGCTTTCTGGTGTGAAAAGATAATAGTTCAGTACACAAATGTGTTGTTGTTTTTTTTTTTTTTTTAGTGAATAGCAAGCAAATTCTATGGCTTCAGTAGATGTGTAGCTGCTCACAAGGTCTGGTTTGTTTAACACTGGGGCCTATATAATCTTTATTTTATAAAATCCAGTAATAAGATTTTCAGATTTAGACATACTGTCACAGTTCAGTGAACTAAATACAAGAATTTACAGTAGTGCGTGAGAATTACAAAGATGAACAAAGCAAATGAAAGTTCTGATTTCTTCTAGCTCAGACTACTCTGACTGCTATTTATGAAATAGAAACACAAATAACTCACAGTGTTATAAGTAGCAAAGCCATCTGACTTTGAAATACATCACTTCAGAGAGTAAATCTGCAATAATTATTTTTTAAAACTGCTAACACATGATGCAACTTAAAGAAATTATTTGGCTGCATCCTGTGGAAGGGAAAGGTTTACTGCTGAATGCTAGCTATTCCATGCTTTCAGTCGCTTGCCTTTCCAACATGAAGCCCGTTTGTTTGCTGTCATGCAATGTGCACCCCAAATACCTCATGCTTTTGTTTTTCATTCACATTTCTAGAGCTCTAGGATAAGCTCAGCAGCATTTCTCAAATGAGGATAGACCTACTTGAAAAACTGGCTTATAGCCATTGATTTAATGGATATAGGTTAATACCAGCGTCATTGCAAATTTTCATACCATTTTCCTTTTATTTCCAATAATAACTGAGCCTTTATTTTGAGCCAAATATAGAGACAGAATTGTTTGCTGTGACTGGTGTTGAGAAGAAATAGTTAGAAACTAGGAATACATATAAGCAAAATGTTTTTCTTTGTTGGAAATCTGATTTAGAATCTAACAAAATATTGTCTCTACTATATCAGTATAAACTAGAGAGGTACTATGAATGCCATGGTAATTGAATTTTACCTCCCTTTCTTTGTTGCCATCCCATTTTTTCTTTGGACAATGTGCCTTACTAGAAGTGTCAAGGTTTCCAAGATGCTAACACGTCAATGGCTTTTTCACAGTATTTCCGCACGACAAATCTGTTTGCATTTTTCAGATTCACAAAGCAAACAGAATGAGAGATTCTGAGGGTGTGCAGGGCTCACACACAAGAAGAGTCAACACTTCAGTGGGAAGAGCCGTAATCTGCAGTGGGGCTAGGATCAGGGATGCACACCTGGAGCCTCACATAACATTCTGCAATTACCATAGAGCAGAACTTCTGTTCTGCTAGATCCAGCCTGCATAAATAGCCATCTACAGAGGACATACAGTGAGATAAAACTGAATCAGAACTTAGCAGTCACCTGTAGCTGCATGGTGACATAACGTAGCTCCAAGGATTGTTGCTTTTTTTTTTTTCTGGGTGATTCCTGCATTAAATGTGCTCATTCCCCTGGAGCTTAGGAAAGCTTACACTGTCTTTTGATAATGAGGCTGGGTTCATGCATAATCAACAGTGGTAATGGTACTGAAGGACATGTTAAACACCTCTGTCATGCTTCAGCAATCAAAATGCCACTGAAGATTGAATATAAACTATATTATTGATGCTGCACGGGAAAGGACAAGATCTGTATTTGTTTTCTGTCTGCTGTCTCTATGGCAGATAAGAGCAAAGAACAAGACTTAATTTAAACTACTCAACTTGATTAGTGTGTTTCTCAATAAACAGAGCACATCTATCAAGTAGGAAAGCACCCTATTTTATGTGGTCACTTTTCAGTGTAAAAATGTGCTTTTGGTTTACTCCTTTAAGTAACGACACTGGTGTGTATGGGTGTACTTTGTGCAATTCTAGAGAAACTGCATATTTAACAGTAATGATAACAATTTAATAACAAAAATGTAATGCTTCATAAAGCACTGATTATCAGACACTTCTATTTCACTGCGTTTTCATGTAGTTACACGTGATGGGTTTTTCAATAAAATAAATTGCATGTGATATGCTAGTTTTGGTCATTAACCAAATCTGATGTCTGTTGATTGCATGACTTTTAAGTAGGAAGAACATTGTTGGTAGAGATTTTTCCATACAAAACAGAACAATGTTCAAAAATTGCAATGAATATAGATCTTTTGTTCTACCAGTCAGATCCAGAAAGCTCCATTATAGCACTAGAAGTAAACACACACAGAATTCACTGTCCTAATCAGTTCTGGATAGCAGCATCACAGTTAGCGAAGCGTCATAGTCCAAAGTGATAAAGAAGTATAACTGCCAAGAGTGGACTTTAGAGAGGATCTGTATTCTTCAAAATGTAAAGTTTGTGAATAATGCAGTTCATTGAACTTCTTTATGGAAGTTATAATGTGTTCATAGATGTTCTGCAAATAAATTGCCTTCTTTTCTTGTTTTAGTTTCTTATGTTATTGCATTTGGTTCTGCTGTAGTAAGAGAACAGAGGGCCTTTATATCACCCATGTAATTCAGATTTAATTGTTTTACAAACACTACAGCAGCAGTAGGAACACTTTATCTACTTGTGGATTGTGTTAGATGCTCAGTGCTGCACAGCAATTCAGATAAAATGGAGAATAAGAGTCTTGGCATGAAAAATCGGGAAGGATCACTGAACCACACAGGACACTAGATAGCTCTTACAAGAAGTTCCACACAGCCAGTTCCTCGGATTAGCCTTGAAATAGTAATGCTGGGACCCTCAGTAAGTCTTAGTTTGAAATTCTACACTGATTTACAGAAAGAAACATTACATCCTGGCAATCTGCATCATCTTACTTTTCAACTACAACTTTAATCCAAATTTCTACAGAGGATTTATCCCAGTACTGATTTCTCTTTTCTTGGAAAGGACAGTAGCACACAACAGTGCTCTTCAAGTATTACAACTTCCTAGTAACAAGTTGTGGGTGAAATGTTACTGAGTCCAGGAAGAGCATTCATTTGCATCCCTCTGTGCCAGTCCTATTTAAGTATACGTTGGACAACAATATCCATCTGCAAACAGGAAAGAAGCCTTGACGTCTTGATTTCCTACCCACATGATTCCGTGAGTCATACAGGTCAAACTGCCCGCTCCAAAAATGTAGCCAAAGTTCAGTGAAACAATCTTCTCTGCAAAATATTATCCTTTTACTCAGAATACCCTGAATAGACAAAAGTAGCAACTGTGTTTTTTCATTCAGACTCAAAACAGCAAATTCTCTTTCAGTGAAACTACAGAATCATTTGGTTTGGAAGGGACCTTAAAGGCAATCTACTTCCAACTCCCTTGCCATGGGCAGGGACACCTCCAACTAGTTCAGGCTGCTCAGAGCCCCATCCAACCTAGTCTTGAGTATTTCTGGAGACAGGGCATCCACAGCTTCTCTGGGCAGCATGTTGCAGTGCTTCAACACCCCACAGTGAAGAAAATTTGCTATATCTTCTTCATATTTAATCAAAATTTACCTTCTTCTAGCCTAAAGCCATTACTCTTTGTCCTATAACTACATGCCCTTGTAAAAAGTCTCTCAAAAACTCTCTTGTAGGCTCCCCCTTCAGTTCTGGAAGGATGCTATTTCACCTCCTCAGATACTTTTCTTCAGGGAGAACAAATGCAACTCTCCTCTAGAAGGCTCACAGATACAGGTGTAAAACTGTGAACAGACTTCAGGCTTAGTTGTTACATAAACTTTCTGTCTGGTAAAGTATCTGAGAAAACAGAGAATTTTGCATTCACTCTGCACATTGCCCATGAGTCTGGGTCTTGGTTCAGCTAGGACATAAGTAACAGAAGTAAAGAAGTCAGAACACCAACAGCTAAACTGTGGCACAGCAGAGCTGTGTTGAGAGTCACATCAGAGAATAACGTGCAAGTAACATTTGCCTTTCACTTTCCTGTTATAGCTGCTAGATAACAATGCTGCTCACTATATTCACTACAGACGCAAACCAATGAGACATTCTGCTTAGTTCTGTTACTCTGAAGTACTGCTTTAAGACTTACTGATGCAGCTCAGTGGGTAGATCTCCTTTTCAAAAAATACCTAGATTTGAAATCATAAACCCTCAGACTGAATATACACACAGGGAATCTTAGGAGTGACAAATTGTGTCCATGATATCTTTGAAAAGATACAAGATAGACAAAAAGCATTTAAACCAGTCTTTGGTTTGTGCTATGACTCTTGAGTTAATAACATTTGCTCCACACAAAGATTTCAGAAACCGTGAACTTTTCCCTCCAACCCAGCCAAAGCTCATCTACAAATATGCTCTTTCCTATTGGCTCAGCAGCAGTACCCCTCCCCTCCACCATCAATGCTCTCAGACATCATCCCACCCACAGTCTCTCATATAAGGCCTGGTTGGAAATCTGTTTCTTAATTTCTGCTTTTTGGCCAGGGGTTGACTGTAACTCTTTCCCATAGTCTAGCAATGCCTGTGGATTTCAGTGGAACCTGGAACCTTGTCAGTAATGACAACTTTGAAGGCTACATGACAGCTTTAGGTAGGTGAAAAGACCTAATCCTATTCTTCTCTCTTCCCCTATGAGGGGCCTCCTGCATTTTAATTGTTTGAATTCTTCTAAAATCTAGGTATGGGTCATCTTTTTCCCCCTCTAAAATATAGTAGAGGGATATTTGTTAGCTGATTAAAGACACAGCATTAGCTGTCAGCTCAGCCTGTCACCCAGGTGTCCCTGCAGACTTCAGGAATTTCTCAGCCTGGTACTTGTCACAAGTAGAACTTTTGCACACCTTTTTGAAGAAGTAAGGAAGAGTTCTCTGTCTACTGAACTTCTTTTGTTTTTCAGTACAGACTTATAGAAACCACCTCACAAAAAGCTATGCCATGTCATTCCTTTCCTCTCTCAAAGAATGATGAAAGATCATTAACTGTTATTCCTTGTAGCTAATAAGTAGGGAGTTCTTGGGGTCTGGGTGTATGGGAAAAGAACAAATGTTCAAGACTGTAACTGTAACATATAACACCTCTGGGGGAGTAGAAAATCAAAACAAGAACAACAAAACCAAATTTGCATAGCAGTAAGTCAAACCATCCCTAAGAAATGCTGCCGGAAGCAATACAGGTAAATCCCAGCTGTGAGAACACCCAGTGAGCAATACAACTCTTAATGCTTTTTTTCTTCTGTCAAAGGTATTGACTTTGCAACACGCAAGATAGCAAAAATGCTGAAGCCTCAGAAAGTGATTAAACAGGATGGTGATTCATTTTCCATCCACACCACAAGCACATTCAGAGACTATATGCTCCAGTTTAAAATTGGTGAAGAGTTTGAAGAAGACAATAAAGGCCTGGATAACAGAAAATGCAAGGTAAGATTGAATAATAATAATAAAAAAAAATCAATGTGTTCTTACAGAAGGAAGATGCTGTAGTTAGCCTTGCTATCTGAGCCAAAATTGTTTCAATAGTATTATTTTTAATGCAGTGTAGGTGCAAGAGCCTGAGTTAGTGATTAAAAGTTTCACATTCCCTCAGCAACAGTGTTTAATTTAGGTACATTTTATCAAGGAAGAAAGGATACTGTCTACATAAACACTTGGTTTCTTTTTAAACAGAGCCTGGTTACCTGGGACAATGACAAACTTATCTGTGTCCAGGCTGGGGAGAAGAAGAACAGGGGCTGGACTCACTGGCTCGAAGGAGATGACCTCCATTTGGTATTTGATTTACTTCCGAATTGTCTCTAGGTGACAAAAAAAATGCAACCTATACTGTAGTCATAATGTGCAAGTTGTCTTCCACCTCAGTAGTACATGTAGTAGTACATAAGGAACACATCTTGCTTTCAGCTAGTTTAGCTGAATCACAGAATTGTAGGGGTTGGAAGGGACCTCTAGAGAACATCAAGTTCAACCTGCAGTGTAATTTTACTGTTCCATTCTGATTCATCTTGAAGAGCCAAATGCAGAATGTTAAACATAACTTGCACAGCAGCTCCGTGATAGTCAGTGGTCATGGCAAAAGATCTGTCTGCTCCTTTGGAGACAGTTCCTTTAGTTATTATATATGTTTTTGTATTTATTTATTTTGTAGGAGCTTCGTTGTGAGAATCAAGTATGTAAGCAAGTATTCAAGAAAGCTTAAATATCAGCACTGGTTCCAACATGGAAACATGACGGCCATGCATTCTTGTGTCCAGTGATAAACGGAAATAGAAAACTTGATTTCTCTCTACATAAGCAATCTGATGTTTCTGTCTCAGGAAATACTACTGGTTGTTAGCAGTGTTAAAGATCTGATTTTTGCTAATAAACACCACAAAACATCTTCAGTACCCGTCTTCTGAATGTGTTTTGGAGAGGGGAGAAAGTCCCAAATTGTAAGGGATATGGTGCTTTGTAGTTAGCTAGTCACCTAGATCAAAACAAGAACCATTCCCCCTTCTATAAGGGTATAGCAAGATCAAACAAAACAGGAAGGAGAGCTTAAACTTGTGTAACTCTAGGAATGGGTAAAAAGTTAAGATTCCAACCACGGATGTAACTTTACTATTTAAAATGCTTCTCCTTAAGATACACACTGGTACTTTGGGAGTAGTTCACTGCTCCCACTAACTCTCAAATGAGTAATGTGAAGCCTTGCTTTGATTTCAAAACAATGAAGTTGAGCTTACCAGAGGAAATCAGTCAGTGTTCACATCCCTCAATAACAACGCTAGGTCTGAGCAATCACATAAGTTTCAGTCTGTGAAATAATTGGATGCTATCAGCACATATGAAGAGTAAAAATAATGCTGCTAAGATTTATTTGCGTGCATTTGTTCCATTTGCTAACGCACTTTTCCGTGCAACAATTCACAAGGTCAGAAATGAGAAATAAGTTCTAGTCTACCTCATGCAAACAAGCAGCCAGACCAACTTGTTATACGTGTGAAATGAGCTGCTACATCTCCTGGGTAACACTAACAGCACACAGGTCCTATTGCTGGAGTTTAATCTAAATTACTGAGCTTCAGCTAGATTTAATTAGCATTTCCTTTTTCACAGAAACTCAACTTATCTCTGAAAGCACCAAGGATAAGTAATACAACTCATTATTTAGGTATCTCTTCCTCACTGTCAGCTCTGTTGAAGCTGGGAGGGCTTTTAATTAGATCAATATCCCAGATAATTACCAGAGGACTCTAAAAGTGAGGTGGCTTCCAAAACATGAAGGAAAGTCCTAGTGCGCATTAGGAGTCATGATAGGGACACTTGGAGGACTGGGAGTAAAACATGGAATATATTTTCTGAATTCCAACGGCGCATTCACTTTGGAACTGAGTGCTGCTTTTATTTGATTGGAAATGAGATTTATGATACCATAGAACTCTAAGACAACACTTTCATACAGCAAACATGCTGTCACCCCTACCACCACCATACTGCAGCAATCACAACTTTGTTACTCCATTAGATGGCACCACTGCAACAGAACACATTTTCATTTAAACTGTAGTGATACCCAACAGCAACACTTCTAGTGTTAAATATTGCAGATGCGTTCAAGTCACACAGTTTAAAATCATGTATTCCAATCATCTGTGCATGAGAAGCACCACAGAGGTGGTGACAGCCTTAAGAAGTCTGTCAGTATAGAGAGGCAAGAAGTAGCAATCGGAGATGTAATCTTAGAAGCTCCTGTGACCATGAATGTTACACTTTGGTAGTAAGACTGCTATAGAAAAGGCTTTACTATTAAAAATATAGAAGAGGTGCTAGCAATTACATTCCTTTTTTACATTGCTACCGTCCTACTTCAAATGGATGGTTTGAAAGCAGGCAATGCTGTGCCCAGCTCACTGGAGAATGCTTTGGAAACACTGAGGAAGAGAGACAAGCAGCCAGTGACGGAACTGCTCACAGTAAATTAACTAAATTCACACGCTTTAAAAAAAATACAAATTAAACATCTTGAAATGCCAAGTGGAAGAAGTGAGGGAACAGCCCCTGTGTTCTGTAATGGGGGAAGAGAGGAGACGGGGAGATAACTTTTATCAAGAAAGTGAACCAGAGCCCCTCCAGCCCCAGAGCCAGAGGACGGGAACAAAACTCAGCAGGGAGGCACTGGAAGGGTTTTACTCCAAGGTGTTTCAGCTCCATTACCTCACCACAGCCTTGATGGTGAAACCCTTCCAGTAGCCATCGGTTGAGTTTCACAGGCAAACACTATTGAGGGTGCCGAGCTTTACTCAGAAGCATGTAGTTAAACATTAAGTCGTAAGACACACATCGGTGTGGAGCTCCCTAATGACCCCCTGCCTGCATTCCACGCCGTAGGAAAAGGAAAAGGAAGAGAAAGAAAGGAAGAATATTTTACACAAAAGCGTCACTTCGAGGCATAACAAAAGGACACAGTACAGAAAAGTTTGTGCTGTTCCACAGGAGGAAAACAAAATACCTCAGGTTCAAAGGACCCGGGCAGGTGAACAGCGGCGGACTCCATCCCTCTTTACTAACAATCAGCTGAAGCCCACAGCGTCCTTCTCGAGAAGCGGGCAGGCACGTACGGACCTACGGGGCATCGCAACAGCTGCCACACCGGCACTGCCGCCTCCAGGCGGGCGGAGAGCGAACCCCTCACAGCCTTCCCGCCCTCACAGCCTTCCCGCCCTTACGGCCGCCCCCGTTGCCATGGCGCCGCCAGGCCCCGCCCCTCCCGCCGCGCCACGACGCGCCGCCGCGAGCCCCGCCCATCCCGCTCTCCACACACCGCCTCCCGCCCTTCCCCATTGGTCGCCGCCGCGCGCGGCCCGGCATGCCCGGCTCCCTCGGAGGCCTCATGTGACCCACCCCCAAGATGGCCGCCGCTGCCGCCCTCTTGTTTTGATGAATAATCTCTGCGCGGGGCAACGGCCGCGACGCGGACGGCAGCTGAGGCCGAGGAGCGCGGGCGGGTGCACGGCACGCGGCGGGCGGC